>LPNX010413347.1:8690-26362 GCA_001517045.1 Pseudotsuga menziesii
GGGATCCAAGGGAGACTTGTCATAGAGTACTCTGAATAAACACGACCCAATGGGGGGAAGTTGTCATGATGGGAAACTATAAGTAATATGTGTGGACGCCTAAAGGCACTGTTTGGTCCTTCTTCATAGTTTAAGGAGCTTGAATAAGGAATAGAAGTATGCTCAATATGTTACTATTTCATGGATTTTTGTCATCCTAAGATGGTAAATGCTCGATGGTGTTTTCATGTTTAGAGATTTTGAAAACGGGAAGAAGACTCCACTGGGGTCTCTTTTCGTATAATAGCCTCCTAAGTATGAAAAAGGATTTAAGTGTACAAAAGAGAGATCTCCGAGTCAAAAGAGGTAGAGAGAATTATTTTTCGTCAGTAGTCCAATCAAGCCGAAAAAGGTTATTCCTATACTAATTGGACATTCATTCATATACTTTTATGAGCATAAACGATATCAAGTTTGCTCGACGATATTTTATTTATGAGAGGGTTGGAAAAGAGCGTAAATACAACCCATAAGTGATCCTTTTTGTAAGTTACAATCCCAATGTTCGATAAAGAATAAAAGCATACAAAGTGAAATGTTCCTATCTAGAAGGTGCTAGGGTGGTCCTTTTCTTTAAATATTCTATGTGGTCTGAAAAAAAATGAGATAAACGAGGCCACATATATTCCCTTTAAAAGAATTTAACGAGCATGAAAGGAAGCAAGAGTGCTCAACAATATTTTCATTCTTTTAGGAGTATGAAAATAGCTTACCATAAGCTCCATAATGGTCAATCAAGCAAGGAGGAAGTGTTCGATGCACCAAAAGTGGTTATGTTGTGAACACAGACGAGGTGGAGAAAAAATAATAGTGGAACACTGGTGGGGCCTCTTTGCATGATGGTGAATGGCGATAAAATAAGGAGAAACTTGTAGTATGGAAGGAGCAGGTGGTTCTTCAACATTTTAAAGAGATGTCATTATATTTTTACATTTTTACATTTTTACATTTTTTTATTTCAAGACATGTCATTATAGCATGTATATGTCTCTAATGGATTTATTTTTTATTTTTTATTGCATTGGTGAGCATGGATGTGCAGATAGACATAGAAAGAGAAATAAAGAGGCTCAAAGACATTTGCACCTAAATTATTATTGTTGATGATAATACCGTTTCCTTGCATCTAATTTGGATGCGATGATAGAGACCTTTAGTAGGTCAAACGGTGTGCTTAAGGACATTGCTACATATAGAGAGAGAAAAAGGAAAGAATATGTTGATGGACTTAGCTACAAGGAAGTCAAGAAATTGAAGATATCAAAACAACACATCTTTTCCCTTTTTAGAGATCCATATAAAAATCAAATCCTATACTTAGAAAAAAAGCATATTTCTATTGAGTGGTGTACATATCAACCATTCATAGATAATTATATTGACAGAAGGCACATGGTCTTTGATGTACCACCACACAACAACCGAGAAATGTTTTTATATTTTCTTAGAAAGATGTATGTGGAATTTGTTTTGGGGAAGCATGTCAACTATTTATATATGTTGGAGTACTAGGGAATTAAGGCAAGGATGCCTCAATAATGTCCCAATGTGAGGAACACTAATCCCAACCACCTAGTACCTGCACCTTGCAGGCCGGTACCCAGGAAAGATGTGCCTCCTGCACATTAACTAGTTCCACATACATAGGATTTGTTCCTACAATTGGCACAAACATTTTTTTTCCATAGCACTTATCTTTGGGATGCATACCAGGAAAGGACATTAGAGCCACCGTCTATTGGAGGGGAAATGCCACCACCTCCTAGTGGGGTAGAGCCACCACTATCTAGTGTCCAAGGGGAATTTAGTGGTGGGGCTATACCTCCCTGTCATCATCCCAGTTGAGAGCCCCACCCATGTCCCTATTGCCAATGTATCCCATAAATCACAAGGAACATGAAACTGTATGGGTCTCGAAAATAGATTGACCAATGTGCTAGAGTCAGGTGAAAACCTGTGTCTTCGACCAAATAATCAAGGAACCAATACCCTATGCGAATCTCAATGGTTTGATGATGGATTTGAAGTCTAGCATGCGAGACACAACCAACCTGAAAGGAACTAAGGACACCTTTCAAGTGGTCCAAGGAACTCATGAATGAGGTGGATAAAACCAGGATACAAGTACCTCTTGGTCTATCCTCTGAAATAGATGTGTTGACGTTGACAAAGGGAGACCTACATCTACCAAGGAAATGAGGTTTCCTTGATAGAAGCACGAGGGGGAAAACCATAGATATGGAACAATAAGGGGACTTAGACACTGAATGAGGAACCAGGACAGGGGTGTATGGGGGACTCAAACTTTCTTTGTTTAGAATATAAAGGAAGGGATGTCCTATTAGCAAATGACACTGACTCGTGAGGAGGGAATCATAGATGTGAAACCGGGGAGATGACTACAATGGGAGATACTTAGGGAAGTAGCTGGACTAATGATATCTAGGGCATCCAAGGGAGACTTGTCATAAAGTACTCTGAACAAAAATGACCCAATGGGGGGATGTTGTCATAATGGGAGACTATATGTAATATGGATGGATGCCTAAAGGAACTATTTGGGCCTTCCTCATAGTTTAAGGAGCTCGAATAAGGGATAGAAGTATGCTCAATATGATACTCTTTCATGGATTTTTGTCGAGTCTAAGATGGTAAATGCTCGATGGTGTTTCCATGTTTAGAGAGTCTGAAAATGGGAAGAAGACTCCAGTGGGGTATCTTTTCGTATAATAAAATCCTAAGTCTGAAAAAGGATTAAAGTGTACAAAAGAGAGATCTCCTAGTCGAAAGAGGTAGAGAGAATTATTTTCCATTAGTAGTCCAACTAGGCCAAAAAAGGTTATTCCTATACTGATTGGACATTCGTTCATATACTTTTACGAGCATAAACGAAACCAAGTTTGCTCGGTGAAATTTTATTTATGAGAGGGTAGGAAAAGAGCTTAAATACAACCCATAAGTGATCTTTTTTGTAAGTTACAATCCCAATGTATGATAAAGAGTAAAAGCATACAAAGGGAAATGTTCCTAGCTGGAAGGTGCTAGGGTGGTCCTTTTTTTTAAATAGCCTATGTGGTCTGAAAAAAAGGAGATAAATGAGGCCACATATATTCCCTTTCAAATAATTTAACAAGCATGAAAGGAAGCAAGAGGGCTTAACAATATTTTTATTCTTTTAGGATTCAGAAAATAGCTTAACATAAACTCCATAATGGTCACTCAATCAAGGAGGAAGTGTTCAATGCACCATAAGTGGTTATGTTGTGAACACGACTGAGGTGGAGAAAAAAAATAGTGGAACACTAGTGGAGCCTCCTTGCGTGACGGTGAATGGTAGTAAAATAAAGCAAAACTTGTAGTATGGAAGGAGCAGGTGGTTTGTGAACATGCAAATTCATATAAGGTTTGATTTGCATGGTGGCATGCAAATCTAGCTGACACTGGGAAATGGCCCAGAAAATCATAGGGATAGAATGAGACGTGGGTCTCAAGAGTATAAATATGAAGGAAAATCAAACCCAGTCATCCAAACGACATAAAAAATGGGTGTCGGATGACTCTGTTGTGCACAGAAGAAAGAGTTGACCAAATGTAGGAATATAAACAAGGGGACCACATGACACATGTCATTTTCACTATGTAGTGTTCAGTTGGAGTGGAGGTCCCGAGAGCACAACCACTGATTTCTTATGATTGGACCGGTGGTTTCCTAATCTATGAGTTGCAAGTAAGAGATCTCACCAAGATTGTCAATTTCAGTGGTGTAGTTTTGGTTTTTTCTCATTCTCGGGGCCTCAGGTAAGCCCGAAGGTTCGCACTTACCTAGACAAGGTGCGACACAAGTCGCACACCTATCGGGAAGAAAATCATGACCTCAACCACTCCTTCCAGGGAGACAGGCGCAACCTTGGTCGCTCCTGTCGGGGAGACAGGCACGACCTAGGTCGTAATCACACCTGTTCAGGAGGCAAGTGCGACCTAGGTCACACCTTTCAAGTGGTTTTGCATGACTTAGGTTGCACAAAAAGGCCCAATAGGAATGGCCTACCACAAAATGGAATATTTTGTGCAACTAGGTTTGACAAGGAATTTTTGGATGTGCATTATGCCTTAAGTCGGATGGTGAGAGAAAGACATCGGGGACCTTAGAGATGTGGTAGAGGATGATGGACTGATGTCGGATATGCTTTCCTTATGATGGATATTGAAGCTCTTCGAGATACCCCTTATGTGTTTAGAAAAGTTGTTGTTGAACAAACTAGTGAGTTTTTGGGATAGATACTCAGATTGCTTCATCATATAGGGTGATCGACTGGAGATCACACTGTGAGAAGTGTACTTTCTAATTGGCCTCCCACTATTGAGAATGATCGACAATATCTCATTGAAGCTCACAAGGGGGGTGTTGATGGATGACCTATGCGTTAGAAATTATTATGCCTTAGCGTATGTGCAGGTGCCATACATATTGGTGTGCAACATTGACATTCTAGAGACTTAGGAAGATGCAGTGATGGTGTTGTCGATAGTGGGATCGAAAGGTCCACACAAGATCTCGACCGACCATTTATTGATGATCAAGAGTGTGCTAAGGGGTACCTTCTATGGGTGGTCCTGGATGTACTTGATAATGTTTCAGCATTGATTGAAGTAGGCTAGTTTGGTGGATGAGGATTTATGTTTCCACTCCTTTTTCTGCCCATTATTCCTTGAGCGACTATCGACGTTGTGATTGCATCTGAAGGTGCGCAATGAGGGACCTCATGAGCCACACATGAGGCAATGGTGCGAGATGATGATTAGGGAGGGAGGCAGCCTTGTGGGGTGTTTCTTCACCCAAGAGCTTTTTTCGTAGTGGTGACAACTTCTTATCCTCATATAGGGCTATCCATATGTAGGGATGGACTACGAGGGAGATCTTGAGATGCCTTGACCTCCAAGACAAGTCTGGGAACTTGATGGTACGTATACATGACTCTATGTGGTTTCAATCATATATAGTTTACTAGAATATTGGTAGCTAGATCATACGTGTGATAGATATTGATGACATACTGTGTGTATGTGTAGACATGGGACCACACCCTCTAGCAGGGTAGCGGCGGTGCAGGGGTAGGGTGGAGGGGTTAGATCCACCCGCTCACATGAAGACGAGGTGAAATAGTGCTACATTAGACTATATTCAACTGGACGTGGAGAGTCTATTAGAGGGGGTCACCAACGATGGGTGGCAATACCTAGATGACGATATGATTTTCATGTGCTGCAAAGATCCTCCTGAGTGGATCTCTCTGATGAGGACAATCATGGTTGTTGTTGAGTATGTAAGAGTGGCGACATAGGGGGACATGTCGATGGAGGAGGAGAGATCAGATGAGGAGGAGGACACTGAGGAGGACATTGAATCAAAGGAGGATGACTTGGACTAGTAGGTTGTGATGTTTCCCCCAATACGTTTGAGCATGGAGGTTTTTGTATGATATGTATGATCAGGAGAGAAATCCTGTGGATATTCTCATTTTGTATTGAACATGATTACGATATATATGTGCATGGATGCACCTTTTTGTATTTTTTATGGGTTTTTATGAGTCTCTTGTTTATGATTATGAGTATGCTTATATGATGTACATGAAATACGTATGCATGACTATATGATAATGCCTGATGTAGTTTATTTCCTATATGCAGTGATTGATTTGCCACTCTAGAACGTCATTAGCCATTTTTTCTGCTACACTATTGAGACTTCTGGGAATATTCATGAATGAAATGAATTAAAAATTTCTAACCAAGTGTATAGTACATAGGAATTTTCTAAAGAGGCAGGGATCATATACCTAGTAGAAGTTATTCAACTAGGAGACAAGGAGTAGGAAGTCTAGGAATACCTTCAAGAGACAAATACCCAAGTGAAGGGCAATGGCGAGGAGACTAGTAACACCGTCATACTCATCCTCATTATTGGAAGAAATACCACCACACATTTTGTTGATATGGATCAAGTCATGTGACAGGGAATAAATGACCCATGCAGCTGAGGCGATATTAGGAGACCATCTACTTGCGTCATTAATGAAACCAACAAAGCAAGGCAAGGTAGGACCCATCTAGAGAAACCAAGGAAATAGACTATGAGACCTATGGTAAAAAAAATGTGAAAAAGAAAGAAAAACTATGATACAAGGGTATGTAGCGTGGTAAACTTCATGCATAGAACCTATTGAGGTCAATCCCATTTTAGGGATTCTTCAAGAGGGACCATAGAACAAAGCAAGGAGGTATGCCCCATTTCTTAAACATGGATGGATGACATAAGGGCCATACGGTATGGATTCAAACTTCAATTTTCCTGTCTTATTGTGGCCTTGGTCATAGACAAGAAAAAGGTCCCCTTTGCTGAAGGTGCATGGACATGGGAGTCATAATCGGACTTCAAATGGGTCTTTTCTATTTCGATCATTTGGAGAGCAACGTAATGGTCCTCATTGGTTTATTCAAGAATAAGTAGGAATTTTTCCAATGGTGAAGAAGAGTCAGATAAATAATTGATGACAAGACAGAGTGATTGAATATGAAATTCGATCGAAAGAACAGATTTCACACCGTGAACTAAGTGAAATGGGGTAAAATCAATGGTGGTTTCAAGGATCTCTCCATCGTCATTAAAGTGGTGCTTGAATAGATTAGGAAGATCTTCTACGGTCGATGAGGGGGGAGGATGAGTGGAAGCGAATATCATATAAATGGTGTTATTGGAGTCTAAGGAAGAGGTCAAGGGGTGGATCCCCTCAATGACGGTAATGTCAGACTGATGGGAGTTCTTGCAAAGGTCACTGAGGAGTGACCGGTACTTGGGAAAGTTTAGGAAATGGTGTGAATAATGGTCATATAGGCCACAAAATGCACATGGGTGGTTGATTTGTAGCAAATTATTTTTAACCATAGGTATTGTTGGTACGTTGATAAGTGGAGTGTCATCGGTCTCGAATACTATGAGGATATTGGAGTGAAGGATTGGAAAATTTGGACAATTTTGTGTCGCATAGCCTTGTACATCACATAAAGCACATGTAGGAGGAGGACATGGTTTTGTCGAGGATTTAGGTTCCCTTCCCCTAGTCTTCACAGGAAGAGGGTAGAAAAAGTAATGGTAGGAGCAGTCAGTTGCATACTAGGAGGGGTGTCTAACGCTGCCTCAATAGGTTGGATCGGTCTCAACATGATATGTGGTGTCAAGGAAGGGGTGGAGAGATCCAGGTACCACACACAGATACCCAAAGTGAAGAACATAAGTTTGATAGTAGCCATGACTAGCTTAGTGACCATGCAGGAAGGTGGAAAGAGTAAGCGGATCATGTCTACAGGGAAGGAACACCAATAACTCCTCAAGGTCTGTGGTTTGGGTTGCAACTAAAGTTACGAGGAGGTAGGAATGTTACCTTATGTGATAATTCACAAATCCTTTATGTCAGTCAATTAAGGAGGGGGTGGTAAGGACAAATAGGTTTTTGTTAAAGCAGCATTGGTAAAGAGGCACTGGCCAACGACAAACATGGAAGGGATGGAAATGTTGTTGAGGTCAGTGTCAATCATAGGGAGGAAATGATCCATAGTGGCTGGTCCTTTATGATCCTAGTACATAAGTTGGTTAACGGTCACAATATTCCCATCATGGGGGAACATCAAGAGTCAAAATATGGTAGACGCAATGGATCGCATTGCATACATATAACTACATCCAAGGAAGAGGTTGTAATCAAGTTGGGAATTAACAACCTCAATTTTAATAAACACGGTTTTTTCGGCCAAATGAATGGGGACATTTGTGAGAATTCCTTGTGGTTGAGCAGTGCAATCATTGTAATCTTGAAGGGAAGTGGTGGAAAATTGAAAGTTTGGGGATCAAGGCTTCCTCCAAACAAAGGTTGACATAACACAAGTTCATGTGCCCTCATCGAACATCCATCGATGAATGACCAAATTTTGCATAGCGACTAGATCTTGGAAGGTGATTGATAATGGCATTTGAGGTTCTCCTTGATCCAAGTCAAAAGTGATCAACATGGAGTAAGAGGGATCAATGACACCTAATATAGATAAAAAATCTTTGTGTTGCAAAGGACAAGCTTGGAATACTTCCAAAGCGGACATGGAAGAAGGATACTTGGAAAATTTGTCGACTATAATATAATTAAGTGTGTCTCTAGCAGTGGGGGTGTTCACAATGCAATGCAAAGGGAACCATAGGAATTTGGCAGTTCTATATGTGCGAGGTCTCATCAAATGTAAGGACATATCGAGAGAGATAGAGGTAGATTCCATTGATGGATTAATGGTTTCTATGGTGGAGCCATATTGGTTTCGTTGAGTCTATAAGTTGACAACAAATGATAATGTCATGACGTGATGGACACGAGGATGAATGAGTGGACCTATAGGAATGGGTGTAGTGTTTTGTGGTACCAAGGGTTGGGTTGCAAACATTCCTTGTTTGAGTAAGGGGTTCTACAGCACCATAGGTAAAGGAACCTGGGGTGTTGGGTATGCCTGTGTCCGAGTGACCGCATTAGAGTCACACTGATTGTCATCTTGTAGCAAGTGGGAGACCAAGTTCATATGGGGGCACTAATGTCTATAATGGTCGTAAGTGTCATAAATGTTGCATGGATGGTTAGTCTACAATTGAGGGTTCCTCCCACATTTAGCTGGATGATGGGGCTCATGTGTAGGGGGATTTTCTCCATTGTTATTCTGAGGGTTGGGTTGCTAGCCACCTCCTTGAGGTTGGTTGTTTCCCTGGTTCCTACCTATCTACCATCTTCGCTGCCCTTGTTGGTTATCAGGGGTAGGTTAATTATGGAGGTTTTGTTGAGCATATCATTGTCCTTGAGGAACAAGAGTAGTCATGGTTGGAGCAGGTGTAGGTTGCACAAGTGGTGGGTAGTAGGTAGGAGCAGTTGTAGTGGCAGCAAATCCTACCTTCTAGCCATTACATGTAGGTTCCAAGTAGTTTGGTCCATGAACTTGAGGAACTCATGTGGGAGGCACATATGAAGGTGTGGCTCCGGACTAAGCCTCTATGCATGAAAAATAAGGGGCATCATCTAGTTAGGAAACACTAGGGGTGGTACCGGAATAAGGTGGCATCGAAGGAGAGGTCGTGTACAGGTGAGGATGTTGAGTAATAGATCTAATGAATCCATCGGCAACATCAGATGCCCCCAATGTATCTCGACATGAGGAGCTAGCACGTGGAGCATCGATTATAATGGTATACAAATAACGCAACTGGGCATAGATAAGATCAAATTGTTGTTCCTTAAAGGATGGGTTCCTTCTCAACCTTTGGGCACTCAGATGCAACGTTCTTGGCAATGGGGGGAGTAAGGTTTTGAGAAACCAAACAAGGAAAATTCTATCTTCTAATTGTATTTTACATAAGCTACGAAAATGAAACCACTCATGGATGTGATCTGTGATATGGGTAGTAGTGTTTTGTCAACAAGATAATAGGATTTCCTTTCCCTCGTCATAATGAATGGGTAACTGGAAGTACTAAAGGAACATCGATTCTAACAAGTAAAAGTGTGGATAAGTGGCATGGGGAAGTCTGATGTACCATTTGGTTGCAACACTTGTGAGTGTCCTCTGGAATAGCTGCAATCAGATAGAATTGTCCACTATGTTATTAGATGAACACCATAAGTCGAATGACATTATGTGGTTTTGAGGGTCTTCTCTTTCCTTTCCCTCAAAATTAGGGATTTCTGATGTGATTTTGATAGGCATGGGAGGCCGCAAGGGGTCATGACTGATGGGTTCATTCGTCAATCTTGTCAAATCAGGTGGGTTGAGACTAGCCATAAATGGTAGACTAGGACCTGGACTATATCGAGGAGGGCCAACAACGATGCTGGGACCAGCGGGCATGTAGTTACTGCATGCAAATGGGGGTTGGTACGGATGACTTCTGATAGTAGGAGTAGTCACTGGAATGGTTTGAATATCTGGAATGGTGGTAGAAGGGTCAATTCTCCCATGCTTTAAAGGAAGCTGCAGTATGAACCATGGTGGTTTCAGTAGGGACACCATGAGTGGGTAGCATACTAGCAGTGGTGTGTGTGTTCGAGAGGTGACCACTAAGACCAGGACCTATGGGTTCAGAAAATGAGATACCCGATATGATGGGTGGAGTGTTCATAAGTCCATTATCAACCATCCCCCATTGAAATGGATTAGGAGGTGCACCAGTCATGGGGCTAGATGGGGTTGTCAACAAGGTAGGCTCAGATTGATAGATATACATATCATACTTAGATGCATTGTATGGATATGAAGGTGGTGAACGACGTCGGATATGCATCCGAAGGTGACGGTTCAAGGAACCTAACTAAAGGGTGTGCCCCCTAAGTCTATGCAAGTAGCATGGTGGTGCGATGATGACATGATGGTGTGTTATGAAATGAATGGAGGCGCAAGAGTGTCAAACACAAGCTCAAAAATCCAACTACTACCGAGTTTGAAGAACAAGAGTGGCAAAATGGTGGCCCACAGGCCAAAAGGCAAGCTCTAAAACCAAACTGCAACAATGTGTTACAGGAGGAGAGTCTATAACAAAGTGGCCAAAAATCCAATAAGCAACACTACCTATAAATAAAATGATGAACTAACCGCACGAGGGATTCACCTTGTTGAGCAATATCTTATCATGTTCATTCATAAAGGGGGTTTTTAAATTGTGAAAAATAAGGTCAATATATTCTAGGTATTTGGGGGTGAGGAATAGGGCATGGGGGTTTAAAGGTATTGGGGGGTATAAAACGGGGTTTCTACTAGAAATACAAAATATATTGTAAAAAGAAGGGTTTTTTAATTTGGAAATATTTATTGGGACGGGGTCTCAACAAAAGGATTTTTTTAAGTAATTATCAATATCTAGTATAATTAGGTGTATCTTTAAGATCCCATGAACGAAGGCGCTATGACATGGTTTCACTATGTGAATACCCTGTGTATTTTGTTAATCCTTTTAATGTTGTACTTTGTTAAAATGATTATATATTTTCATAATAAAAGTAGTGAATAATGAATGTTGAACAATGCATTGTTGATTTTTTAAAATTATTTTGGTTTTCTTATTCCTTAACATGATTGAATCAAACTCTTGGGGTTGGGAAAATCATAATGACATTTTCATTCCTTAATAGGATTAATGATTTATGATTTTAGGATTAAATCATAAATCATATATAGAACACATGATTTAAGTTGGAAAACTCTAATTGGAAAAATCAACCAAATATATCTTTGGCCAAATTTTGCAAAGCTCACTTAAAAATATAATTGTAGCAATGGCCAAATCATGTCAAACCCACCAAATGATCCTTCACCACTAAGATCCATGCCTTATTACAATGGACTATATCCATCCATTATATAGGCTTCATTACATGCAATCCTTTGGGTTGTAATATCCCAATTTTGACCCTATTGCATTAAAATTGTACATGGTGTAAATATCATTATTAAATCACGGTGAGGAGCTTAAGGCCAAGGCCCCTCCATCTATTTAGAGTTTCATGTATCGTCAATAAAAATTTATGGCTACAGTTCTCGTTCTAGCCAAGCACAATATAAGTTGAGACATCATGTGAATATGCAATTTAGTAAAATACCCACAACAAGCTATGCAATGCAAAAAGAGATGGGGACATGATTTTGACAAGGAATATGAAGGGAAATTATTCAAACCCTTGAGCCAATAGTGTTAATCAAAATGTCAATGAGAGAACCCATAAACTCTCAACTACCAATTTTGACTTATGCACCCAATCATTTAATTCTTCTAAGAGTTGGTTGAGGCAGTTAATGCCTTGGGAATGGAGAGGTATGGCAGCCAATTTCATGTATGGGAAAACCATGTATTCCCAAGAAAACACCAAGAAATGGGTGCCCAATCCATTCCTCTTCAATGATTTCACTTCCTCATGTAGATGGAGCTAGTTAGGGCCTTTTTATTCACGTTTTTTTTGCTTTTCCTTCATTTTTCCATGGCCAGAACTCTGTTTTTATGTTGTACAGTGGATGGGAAGAAGATATTTACAATTTGGGGGTTTATAGAGGTCATTTATGTCCCTATAAGACCCATACACGTTTTCTAAAATCGAATTTTCTCTCCCAGGGTTGATTCCCCACCTACCATTTCATTTTTTGGTTTCCCACGACTCCTAAGACTAATGGAAACCCCATATTTGGAATCCCACAACCAAAACATTTTTCTTTTTACCTAGGACTTGTGTTTTGTTGTTATGTGCATCCTTGTTTTGGTCTAAACTATAAGTTAGAGTTAGGAATGGAAGACGACCAGAGTTGGCTTGATAAACCTAGTGAAGAGAGGAACCCCACAAAAGATCAAAAGGGTTGGCTACTCCTCTATGCGCACCTTAGAGAACACTAGAATTGAAGGTATGGCCTTAGGGATAGTGTAGGAGTGAAGTGAATACTTCCTTGTGTCAGGTGTGTACGTATTGTGCAGATCAGGATAGATAGATCTTGTATAGGTATCCATATCTCCATGGTTGAGCTCACTAGCTTAGCAATTCTTCATTTCCATTTCCTTAGCATCCTGATAAACCAAATTGTGGATTGGCTTGGTTGAGCATTGGTGTGTATTTGGCTATGGGTGAGTCTGGTGTTCCATTTTTCCTTGTAGAAACCATTCCCATCTGAGGGATGGTAGTTGTGTTGAGAAATTGATAAGCACAACTGGCCTAAGGTTGGGTGGAACGTTGCAGCAACATAGCTACTTGCTCGGGGAAGCTCATTTCCAAGATAAATACTCTCTTCCATTAATTCTGCAATGTATTGATTTTTATGAATTATTATGAATGTATTGAATGCTTGTAGAGATTTACTTCCGTTGTATTTTACTGCATTATACATTTGCATATGTCTTTTACTTCCAATGCATTTTTCATATGTTCATGGGGATAGATTCATGGTTATAGAGTCACTCCCTCTCCATCACACTAGGTCGATGAGAGGGGACGTGACCTAGGTAAAATACCATGGGCTATGCAATCCTATGGACACAATACCATGTTCTACCAATACCATGGACCTAAAAACCAACTACTTTGACCTAAAACAAGATTGTTTAAATGTCTTATTTATAGTGCCACTTACCTTAACAATTTAAGACACAAAATCCAAATGCCTTCACCTAGAATAATATTAACCTCATAATTTAATAGACATTTAAATTTAAATTTAAAATTTAATATAATGTAATTTAACTTGACATATATAATGAATTAAAAATTTATTAAATTTAAATGATATCTTATAATTCCAACCACTTCAAAATATAGAATTTCATATACACTTCATCAATTTCAATAACTTATTATAATTCCAATCACTTCAAAATATAGAATTTTGAATACACTTCATCAATTCCAATAACTTATTTTCTATTTCAATTTATGATATTCCATATTAAATTTGGAGTAGTCTAACGGGTCGACGATTTCGCCTGGCGTTAGACTACTCCGTCCATCGTCTCATCTCCGTTAGACTACTCCGTCCATCGTCTCGTCTCCGTTAATAGGCTTTATTAACCGTCAACGCCTCCTTCCGTTCTCGTTTCCATAAGCATCCTTCACCGGGTCCCACATGATCCCTGCAGATCCGTCGTTCCCGTCCATCGCCACGATGTCCTCCCTGCAGATCCACTGTCTCTCAGCTACTAATGCGGTTTCTCTCCTGCATAGGTAAACACTTCTTCCTTGGCAAGTTTGGGATCGATGCCGAACATGTAAATAAGCGAGGGATAGTTGTTCCCCAGTTCACAGAAGTACGTAAGATTTGCTGTGCCTAACATAGTGCAACAGGGAAACAGGAGACCAAACAAAGACTTCTCATCTCCTCACATGTGATCGAGGTAAAATCTGGCGGTTTGGAATGTCGTTTACAGACAACAATGGAGGGTTACGTAAGCGGTTTTGCTGTCTTGCACGAGAATATGTTGCCTTGCACGAGAATATGTTGCCTGAACACTTATGTGGCCAGCTATTTGATCCATAAAGCTGCGCTTTTCGATGGCAGTTTTGCGGGCATAGATGGCAGAAGCCATGAGCATTGTAGGCGCAAGAGAACCCCGTCATACAATTTGCCTTAAAGCAGATAAATGTGGGATGCAGTTTCAAAGGCTTTGAAATGAAAAAAAAACGAGAGATGAAAAGCTGGAGAGGTTTTCCCGTCAAAGATGTTTTCGGCTGCATTACAAAAATTACTTTAGTGTACTGACCAGCTGAGAACTGTGAACGCGGGACATAGTAACCGTGGTTTTAAACACGGAATATTTAGAAATTGCTGAAATTGCAATAAATGCAAAGGCCATTTTCTCACCATTACGAAAAGAAAAATCCAGGAACAAGAAGGAACACGCCTGAATATAACACTATATTTCTAGGTATTATTAGAGTTATAATACAAACAGAAAACCTCTTTCAAAATGCAAAACACTGATATCTACAAAATAGTATCTGCTGAGTTAACTTCAGTTGGCATTGTGGTCACACGCACGGTATTTTAGGATCGATTATTTTGCACTGTTGGTATTCATCCTGCTTAAGGCATGTTCACAATTATAATATCTATGCCTTATTGGTCCAAGCGCACCAAAAAAATCTTTGTCCTCTGGTTAGATGTTTCGATGTAGGTTCATATTCAAGAGTATAAAGCAAACACTGAATTTTCCCGAAGCAACCATTGACATTGAAAAAACTAGTAAATTTACAGTCAAGGGGGGCTTATTTGCCACTTATAGTTGTATCATTTAGTTGGTTCTATTTCGAGACTTTACTAGGATGCCTTCAAGATCAAATTGACTTGTGCAGCTCAACAGCCGACACTAGTGCTTTTTTACTTGGGTTAGCAATAGTGCAAATCGAAGGGAAAGATTATATATTTAACATTCCAGAGCTTAATTTATGAAATACTTTAAAATTATTTGCGATTAGTAATTCAAATGTTCAGCTGTTCAAACTTCTTACTTGGACTTGGCTTTTCTAGCCAAACAATGAGAAAGTAGAGCATGGGTATTTATATTTAAGACTACAAAACTTTACCAGTAAGTGAAGAGTATTTTCTTGGACAACAATTTTTTGCCGTATTCCTTCAGCTGCAACCGCGTATTGGAGTCATTCATTAACATCATTATTTAGAAAAATATAGGCATCGGATTACTCATAAGCTGATTGTAAATTATTATTTCAGAAATTAATAAAATAATAACTAATTTTAAAAAAATATAGACTATTTACTTTCTATTGAAACGTCTTTAAATGCTTTATTTATTTGCTGCAAATCGCTCTGAACAGAGTCTAAAACAAGGACTACTCAATTCAACGCCGCATCCACACTGCAAAACCTTTGTTCAACTTCTTCTGGAATACGGTCTGCAAAAAGGAATATTTTGCCAAATGAAATATAATTTCGTGAATGCTGTATAATTAAATTTTAAACCTGAACCAAATAAAAGGTGAGAATTTGGAATGGATACATTTGTCGTCTGGATGACATCCGTGGTTGATTCTGCGATGCATAGCATTGGCACTGGATGGTCTTGTTTGTGAGAGTACTTGAGAACCGTCATCTCTACTAGTACCGTAAGAATATGGCGCAAAGCAGGAAGTTCTCCTGATTGGATTATCTCGTTCCTGAGAACTATGTCTCCACTGTAATCACAGATTAAAAAATTGTACTGAATGTGTAGTCCAGAGTATAGTAACATTTATCTTGCAGAAAAGAAGAACGCCAAGAAATAGGAAAACAAGACATTTAAATGTTTTTTTCTTTTTCGAATGTTTGAGAGAACACCTGAAGAAAGTAGGCTGGTATTACTGCTGCAACTTTCAATATCTGAACTAAATTAATATACGAATGCTAAAGACGATAGATTAAAAATAATACAGTATAACATTAAATTTCATCAAAACTTTACGATTTGACATTGAATTTCACATAGATTTTTGTTAAAACAATAATTCACGTCCTTGAATACTTTAAATCCGTTCATATCGTAGAGCTCGAAGAAAATATCTAAAATATATTTCCTTTCTTTAGAAATTCTGTGTTTTTTTTAACTTATGAAATATTCGAAAGAATTAGAGCTTAATGAAAGAGTACTAATTTACTTCAGTTATACTGCAAATAGGTAGCAGGAAAACACATACCTGATCATTAATAATATTTTCTTCCTGTGAATTCTGAGATAACGCTGTATTTTGAGAAAATTGCGTTAGTCCTTGAGAAAAAGATTGCCGACTCTGTGAGCTGGATTGAAGATACGAGTTCCACAACGAGGGAATATGCCTATTGTTAAAAACTTCTACAGAAAATGGCCTTTGCATTTATTGCAATTTCAGCAATTTCTAATGTCGTTTCGAATGTTGGTTTCAAATGTCTGTTTCTGCAGAAAATGGCCTTTGCATTTATTGCAATTTCAGCAATTTCTAATGTCGTTTCGAATGTCGGTTTCGAATGTCGTTTACAGACAACAATGGAGGGTTACGTAAGCGGTTTTGCTGTCTTGCACGAGAATATGTTGCCTGAACACTTATGTGGCCAGCTATTTGATCCATAAAGCTGCGCTTTTCGATGGCAGGAGGCGCCTAACACAGTGCTCAGGGAAACAGGAGACCAAACCAAGACTTCTCACGGCATATTTAGAAATTGCTGAAATTGCAATAAATGTAAATATGTTTAAAAACTTGTGCAGGAGGAGCACTTCGACCATCCAATCTCGTCCGGAAAGTATTTACATTCCTTCAGTACAGGTTCTCTCTCTCAAAACATAAGAAAGAAGAAAGGAATTTAATGCTTTAAAGGATGCAATGCTCACAGATTTTTGTTGATAATTTTCTTCTTCTTTTTCATATTCTAAATGCAAAGATTAGATGCGATTCGATCAATTGTGATAAAGTTACCAGATTTAATAGTGACTTTTCCAAATTTAAGGAACGGGAAAGAAAAGGATCAGAATTACTTGCCTCGAATTGTCGATCATGGGAGGAAATGCGGAAATGCAGGCGAGGTCCGGACCAGGACAGGCTTTGTTGACCTTTAGCTTCTTCATGAAGAAGCAGGCCGCAAATATTTTAACTAGACCCTGAAAAATGAAGCAGGCCGCAAATATTTTAACTAGACCCTGAAAAATGTTGCTCAATATCTCACAACACAAAATATGATCTTGAAACTCAATATCTCACAACACAAAATATGATCTTGAAACTCAATTTACTTCGAGGCGACGGACAGGAACGACGGATCTGCAAGGAGGACATCGAGGCGATGGACGGGAATGACGGATCTGCAGGATCATGTGGGACCCAGTGAAGGATGCTCACGGAAACGAGCATGGAAGGGGCCGGAGGCGTTGACGGTTAATAAAACCTGTTAACGGAGACGATGGACGGAGTAGTCTAACGCCGGGCGAAATCGTCGACCCGTTAGATTACTCCATTAAATTTCAGTTGCATTTAGTTTATTTAATCAAGTTAAATTTCATTGCCTCACTCTTCTACATTTAAACAATTCATCTAAATCTACATGAAATTAAAAAATAT
>LPNX010413347.1:31180-60327 GCA_001517045.1 Pseudotsuga menziesii
CCAGGGCTTAAAAGAAAGTGTTGTGAAATGGACTCCATAGATCTTCCTCAACAAGTTAATGATTTCACTGAAACTCCAGTTGTGAAGACAATACAACAACAACAAGCTTTGTTGGAGGATTATGACCCTAAGCTCCTGCAGGAGACTATACAACATCTATGGGACGAATTTCAGCGGACGGTGGAAAATAAACCTATGCTGGCGGAGACTGTTAACCGCAGTGTGGAGACTCTGCCTGATATATGGGACAACTTTCTTGACAGTCTCGATGAAGGCCCTCTGCCACAGGAGAATCTGGAAGGGCCATGCGAAGATGGCCTTTTGCTGCCTGAGAAAAAGGAAACAGGCCCAAACATAATGGAGGAAACAGTTCCATACATAATGGAGGAAACTCCTCTAGCATTGCCGGTAGCTAATACGAACATTAATGCTGAAAATCCAATGTTGTTGCACGAGAATGTCCAGATGAAGGGCACTGAGAAATATTACCCAAAGATACGATTTCTATGTGTGGACTCTCCGCAGACAGATATTGTTGAAGATGGTCTTCTACGGGAAGATATTCAACTGCTACTGACGAACCAGGAACCAGTTCCAGCTAAGATGGAAGAAGCAGCGCCATCATTTGCTGAAGCCGCTGAAAATCCATTGCTGTCGAAAGACAGTGTTCAAATGAATCTCGACGGTAATGTGAAATATGAGCCAGATCTGGAGCGGAAAATTTTACAAGATCTATCGGGCGACTCTCTGCAAACTGTGGAAGATGGTTCTATGTTGGTGGAGAATCTGCACGAGACTCTGCAAGATGAAGCTGCTCCAATCGAAGCCGAAGATCTTCTCCATTCTCGACGGCACTCATGTAGAACTGAGGAAGATGTGTCGATGATGGAAGATCTCCACTTCACCCCATGACCGGCCTTCAAGCTGATGCCAATGCATCGTATCTTTTTGAAATTAGACATTTAGGGTTAGTGAGGCTCACATTTTGGTTTCGTGATGCTCACATTTTCATTTAGGGTTCATGATTCTCAGTTTGTTTTTGGAGGTAGCTTTTTATTTTGGAATCTGAAATTTCTTTTTCATGATTCTAACTTTGTTTTGGAGCTTTCTTTTTATTTAGGAGTGTGAAATTTGTATGAATTGAAAATTTTAATTGAAGAAAAGACGATTTTATTCCAGTATTTACTACAATTTTTAATCGTACCAAATCAAGGTGTTCAAATGAATTTAATCAATAATAATACTTTGTTGGATTTCTTAATGTTGTAATTAATCAAACGATTAATTGGGTATTAAAAATATTGTTTTATTGGATTTCCTTAATTTTATAATTTACACATAATGTTAATATTATCAAATCTTATTGATATTGATTCAGTCAGTTAAGTAATAGCACATTGTTATTCATAAAGTGGCTTTTATATTAAATAAATGTAAAATCATGGTTTAAAAACACTCCATTCTTGGTTTGACTGAAATAAATGTAAAACCATGGTTTACAAATTTGAAAAAGTTCCATGCTTGGCCATTGCCTGGTAGTGTTTCACTCCGTTAAGTAATAGCACATTCTTAATCATAAGTAACTTTTGACTTGAATAAATGTAAAATCGCGGTTTACAAAAACTCAATTCTTGCTTTAAAAAAACTCCATTCTTCGCCATTGCCTAGAAAATTGAGTTGAGTTAAATGGAAGAACGTATAATAAAGAAAATAAGACTTAAATATTTATAGGTCAAAATTTGCCATCAAATTCATGTTTACAGAAGTGTTATTAAATGAATTATAATAAAAGGGACAACATGGTCATGTTGATCGACATTTCTCTGTGTACAAAAGTGTTAAGAAACAGGTAGATCTGTAGAGCTATAGTTTACGATGGATATTATTTATTTGAATAAAAAACTGCTTCGATTTTATTGTGATTCTTAATTGCAGACCGTTTAAGTAGTCTTAAGATTTAACTGTATCCTTAGTTGCAGAATATTAAGATTTAACTGTATCCCTAGTTGCAGAATATTGAAGCTTTGTTTAAATATTGCGAGAAAAGACAGAGACACCAATATTCTCTTGGAAAATACAACATGAATATTAATGAATGTATACTAGTCTTATATTCATCTAGAATCTCAGGTTTTCTTAAAGATTAGAAAAAGGAAAATGGTGAGATGACTGTGTGAGAAGTACCGTGCCACAAGAAAATACTACTATTAAGAGCAACGTGTTGGAAATGTAAAGATTGAAAATACTCCTTAAGCAAAGCCAAATCTGATATTGCATGATGATCACAATACATTTGTACCCACTTGGTTATATAGACCAAAATTTGGTCTCAATGCTTTAACCATCATAAAAAGCTAATTCTATATTTTATTTTTGTAAATGTGTGAAATTCATTCTATTTTCCTTTATGGTGTAGCTAACTATTTCACACATATTTAAAGATGCCAATTTTTAACATTATGTTTGCCCAAGCCTTCAAGGTTTGGCGGAAGGTCAGTACTCAAGTTCAGTTCTGCCATACAAGGGCGGTTCGGTAGTAGTGAACCTAATTAACAACAGTATAAAAAGTAGTAATGATCTCAATAACAGTACTAGATATAAAATTATGTATGTATTTGATTGATATTACTATATATTTTATTACCCTTCAGGGGTTTTATATAAAATTTATTTTGCATTTAGTCCATCTTTTCAGGATATCTTATCAATCTTATAACTTCGAAAATCATATAACCCAACAGAAAAATAACAAAGCAATAATACAAAATTATAAATCATGCACATACAATATAACACATGATTTATCTTGTAAAACTTTAAAAGTAAAAAATCCAAAAAATATCTGTTTTTAGTTTGCCAAATCCTCTTAAAGAAATCAAGTGAGCATTATCTTCTCAATTCTTACCTTCACATTTTATTATAATGGAGGATTGCAAGTCTTTTTATAGGCTTCATTATATGTAATACTATGACCACATAAACAGATGTTACCAAAGGCATGTGTCTAAAAACCAAATG
This sequence comes from Pseudotsuga menziesii, assembly GCA_001517045.1. Lineage (NCBI taxonomy): Eukaryota > Viridiplantae > Streptophyta > Pinopsida > Pinales > Pinaceae > Pseudotsuga > Pseudotsuga menziesii. The sequence goes on from LPNX010413347.1 coordinate 34,199, forward strand.
CTTTGATTTAAAAACAATTTTAGGTTAATGACTCATTTACCCAACCAAAGTTAACCTAATAATTTAAAGGAAAAACAGCACCTCCTTTGACCTAAAACAAGATTTATTATCCAGATTTCAATAACTTAAAATCATTTAGCCAACCAAAGTTAACTAACAATTTAAACATTAAAACAATTTATTATAAGCAAAGACAATATTTGCCCAACTACTTTGACCAAAAACAATATTTACTACTAAAATTTAAAGAACTTAACATTAAAATTGAATTAAAAATTATTACACATAACAGACATTAAAAAATTATTAAACTTAAATGACATTATAATTCCAATAACTTTAAAATAGAGAATCCCAATGCACTTGATGGAGTCTGACTGTAAAGCCATTCTGATTGTAATAGTAGTAACATATTTCACATTATTCTATATTAAGTTTCATTTGTATTTAATTTATTTAATAAACTTGTTAAAGTCCAATTTTACTTACGGTATTTAAGCAATTCAACTATTGTTGTATTTAACAAATTCCAGCTACTTGAGGTATAATTTAATTAAAAATTTTAAATTTAAGTGATACTTTATAATTCCAATAACTTTTAGATATTAAATTTTATCTATAATTTATAGATTTATTCAGAGGGCCTTAACTGTTCATAGTATGTGTTTTTTCTTAGGTGGTTATAAGTTCAAGTTCCAAGGAACTAGGGTATGCACATTTTTAATCTTTGAGAGAACAGATCCCTTGTCTCTTGAAAATCCCTTGTCCCACGAACAAGAAAGTCTTATATAATAAATTGGTGTCTTAATGACCTTAAAAATATGTTATTATTACTATTATTTCCTAATTATATTTAACTAATCATTAACATTTCAACTTAAACTACTTTATATCACATTTCCTTTACATTCTATTTATTTAATTAAACCAAATTAGTCATCCTTAAAAAACATGTACCTTCAAGCTATCCAACTAACCAAAAGCAAAGTCAACTATTAACTTCCTTGTTAGTTCATTAGATGGTTTGAAATTACATATTTTTTAAGCTCTGATCAAATGTTACCACCTGCATTTAAGCGATCACTACCCTAAGATTCTAATAAGTTTAGATATGAACTTGAATTTAAGCCACTTTTAATAAGTTCATTTAAAAGTTGATAAAGTCAATCTTGATGATATAAATTAGTATCGAGGTAACTATATATACAGATTGATCCCAAAAACTAAATCCACAATTCTTTACGAGAGCAGTTTAAGAGTAGCTTATCATCAATGTTGATAAGATTGTCTATCGAAAGACTTCTTAGATATTTAAAGAAAGATATGGATCGTTTTCAGGAGATATGGTCCATGGGACAACATTCTTCAGGAGATTCTACCACCCGAGATTATGCAACACAGAGCTTTGAAAAGAAAAATCAGGCTTAGTGTCGATGCCAGAGAGCATACAAGATACATGGGTGTTGGTAATACCAGATCTGGTAACTGGTCCGTTGAAGTGAAATATCTGGGTGAAAGAGTATGGCTGGGGAAATGTCCCCAAATGGCAGCTCTAGCCTACGATGCTGTTGCCATAGCATTACCAAGAGAGTGGATGCCTAAGCAGAATTTCCCCAATATCAATTACCACGACCGTTTTCTCTGGAAAATGATGATTTAAAAGCTGCTACCAAAGAAGCAGTTTCTCTCGCAAAGCCGGAGAAATTCGACGAATTAATTCTGCCGTATGAAAGTGAGCAATTAGGTCCATGGGATAACATTGGCCCTCTCCTGCTGCAGGAGAACCAGCAAGGACAAGAAACTACTAACGGTATTGTGCAGCTGACTCTTGACGACATTGTGGTTCAGAGGAACTAGATGGAGTTGGAAGATATTTAGGTGGAAGTTCTGATCTGCAATGCTTTCTATTTTTTTTATTTTGTTTTCTTTCATTGGAGCTCACATTTTGATTTTTCTGAAGTGATGCTCATATTGTTTCTCAGTTTTAGGATGAGATATTTTGATGTTTCATATGTGAAGTTTTTATGAAACGGAGTTTTTTAATCCTACCAAATCAAGGTGTCCAAAGTAAGTTAATCGTTATTATTAGTACTTTGACTTTGCTTGATTTCCTTGTATTTTAATTATTCCGTATTTTTTCATGTTATAATATCAGCCGGAGTAATGTTTTATTAAATTTATTTAATTTAATAATTTGTTTTTAATGTTATTACATTTTTTTAACTGGTTATGTTTTTTTTTTAAATGTGATTCACCATTTGTTAGGGAAATCTTAATACCTGATATTCAAACTAAATCAAGGTATGGCCAGCTCATCATTCACAGCATTTATTACAAAGGACTTCACAAGAGCATCATGTTACTTACAAGAGTAAAACATGGGTGGGGAGGATAGCATTCCTTCCTCCCAACCACCCAAGCTACATCCATTTATTTATAAATCGTATTAATAATGAGCTTCATTAGCTTTACTTAATGCTATACTGTGTCATAAAATCATTAATAATAGGATATGTTATACTTTGTTACAAAATCATTAATAATAAAATTTTAACAAAAATGCCAGTTAATCCAATTAAGTTTTCAAGAGACGCCTAAAAACTAATGATAATAAAAAATTTAAAAAAAATAAGTAAAAGAACAACCAGCTTAATTTTCAACGATATCCCTTTAAATACTTGGGTTAGTTAACTCGTAATTTCCAATGATATCCCGTTTACAAAATCGTTGAATGTTAAAGCATGTTTAAAAGAATTTCCATTCTTGGCCATTACTATTGAAATTACCTTGACCTAGAAGTAAATGCAAACAAAGGTCAAACGGTGGCATACTTACCCTTTCTTGAAGGCATTCTAATTAAACTAATAATAGTAAGTTTATGGCATGACCATTAACCAAGAATAGTAATTTGTCCTTGAAAATAGTGTTAAAGGAAAAATGTATAATGCGGATCAGATTTTCTTTTGGTTAAACTTTACCACCAAATTCATTTAGACAGAAGTTAACCACCAAATTCATTTAGACAGAAGTGATGGGAGGAAAGATGGTCATTTTGATTGACATGTCCAAGTAAATTGACTAAAATGGAGTTAAAACTGTTGCCCCTTTTAAGTTTTATTTTTATTTTTTTTTTTTTTAATGATTAAGATAGAGAAAATTATAAATTTTCAAAAAAAGGGTAATGTAACATTTCTAGAATGACATTATGAATATTTTATTTTATTTGATTAGTTTATTATTTAATTGATTCAATTGGTTAGATATGAAATATGTTATTTTTTAAATGAACAAATGTAAACATTTATGTATCTAATAAAATGAGATAATATTAAAGGATAACCATGCTAAATGAGGAAATCGTTCTTACAAGACTCAAAGACAAAAATTAGTTAACCTTGAGTAAGTCAAAACAAGTGTGGAGAGTGCAATAATGGTACTAGGGGTGACTACACAAAGTTGAGGGACCTTTTAGATGGAATGGTAGAGTGAATTCAATCACTCTTGATCCATAAAATAGAAATCATCCCAAGCAATTCCGAACTTGCCAATCCTAGTCCCAAGGGTTTCGACATACATGCCAATTTGGATAGTTAATGAAATCGCGCCCCTGTTTTAGCAAGAAAAATCATGCCCCTTGTTTTACCTTACAAAAATGTGTTCCCGTTTACTAAAACCTGTTTTATGGTTAAAAAAAGGTCAAGCTCGTCATTTTCACCACAACGACGCGCTGATTGGAGCTTGGATGGACCAGAACGAGTTAGGGAGAACATGTTTTGCATGAGCAAAGGGCATCGATCTCCACCTTGGGATCAATCTCTTCCTTTTGGGGTATTTTCTTCAAATCCTCTCATGTTATTTTCCCTATATTCAATAATTTCTTTGCCCTAATTTGAATTTAAACAATTTTTTTTAATTTATATTCCCATACGGAAATTTACATGCCCATTGGAAACCAAAACCCCAATTTAATCATAGAAACCAAATCATTTTGATTATTTTCATACGTATATTCACAAGCATCCTTGTGAATCCATACAAAAAATTACATGCCCAACAGAAACCAAAACCCAATGAGCTCATAAAAAAGAAATCAATATCCGAATTTCCATCAATGCATATTGACAAGCATCCTTGTGAATCTATACCAAAATTCACAAATATGCAAAGTTTGTCAAGTACATTGCAAGTTTGTATAAGTAATTTACATGCCCAATGTAAACCAAAATTCCAATTAACTCGTAAAAAACAAATCAACTCCACTATTTGCACATGTATATTCGCAAGCATTCTTGTGAATCCAAACCAAAATCAACAAATATGCAAAGTTTGTCAATTATATTGCAAGCTTCCATACAACTAAAGAAAATTTCAGGTAGATTTCATATCTTCCCTAAAATACATAAACAAACATGGTAAATCCCTTGGCTTTGTCTAAAATAACGAAGTTGGTAGTCCAAAAAGATCAATAACCACCTTATAGCTTTGATGAAATTTCCTAATCCAAGTGTTAACATAAGGTATAGAAGCTTCCCATGCTTAACAAATATTTCATCTTGACTGAACAGTGTTTTGTGGTTAAGGTCAAACCAACACAGTTCAACAATAGGCTCTACGAACATCAAGACACATAAGGGGGTTGATGTGTTTGATTACATGCCAATCACATACTATCATACATGATAGAATCCAGTGGAAACCTTGCAACCATGAAAGCCACTATACACAATTATGCAAATTCTCTCATGGGTATATAGAAAGAGTTCATACAACTAAAATAAGATCAAGTGGAATCCATACATGGCCCAAATTACATATAAACAAAGATATACTAAATAGACTTTGGGGCCCAAAAAACATCACGCTACAACAAATAATTACATATCTAAAAAAATATTTTCCTATACTGGGATTTTATTCATCAATAGCACATTATGATGCCTCTTTTTGGCTCTAGCCCTTGCCTCTACCCTCAATCTAGGAGTTGGTCCTGCAAGGGCATTAGTCAACACCTCACAATTTCGGTGAAACTTCATAATCCTAGCCTTAAAATAAGCTAGTGGAGCTTCCCAATCAACGTATGCACATAGGACAATTTATGAACACATGCATATGGAAATTGGAATTAATACTTCAATTTAGTACATCAATTTAAAATGAAAAAAAAATATATGTTTATACTTTATTGTAAAATTGAAGATCAATTTAAAAACTTAAATAATAAATTTAGTTTATGTTGTTATTTGTCGTACATTAGTTTTACAATTTTCATTGCTTAGAGATGTCATTATATCACGTGTTTGTTTTTCTAATGATATTTTTTTGTATTTATGATTGCATTGGCTACTATGAACCACAATGTGGAGATATTGAGGGCTCTTAGTCATCTTAGAGAGATTGCTTCTGCTTGGACAGGTGGATGTGAGCTTTGTCGCTCATTTTCTGCATCATTGTTAACAATAGTTGATACGATCGCTAGCTCGAATGATGATTTTTATAGCATCATATCTTATAGGGAAACAAAAGGATGAGAATATGATGATGGTTTGAGCTACAATGAGATAAAAAAGATAAAAATAACCAAAGAGCACATATATACATTTTTTAGAGTCCATGGGATAGATGGCATTCCGGAGAGCACCCGGCCACATATTTCGATTGAGTGGTGCATTGATCCACCCATTATAGACCATTGGATGGATAGACGGTACATGGTTTTTGATATCCCCCCTCAAAAGAATAGGGAAGTACCATTCTACTTCCTCCGAAAGCTATATGCAGAGTTTGTGATGGGGAAATATGTCATCTATTTTGACATGTTAGGGTTCAATGGAGTTGGTAGGGGGATTCCCCAAAATTGACCCAATGCTAGGAATATATATGCCAAACGACAGATACCTTCACCCCATGCCCAGCTACCGAGGCCAAACATACTTCCTGCACATGATATGGTTACCCAGACATAGGAGGAATTTCTTATTCTAGCTGAGATGGTTTCCCAACACAGCACAATTATTGAATAAGCAAGGCCCTCTTCCTCTGGTTGGGTACAACCACTAGCTTCCAATGGTAGAGAACCATATATTGGTGCGGATAGACTGACATCCCATGTGTCCCAGAGAAAGACATATGTGTGCACAACGTGTGGTCAATCATGTTATGGTCCTTGAACAACACATGGTACCTCTACGATGACTCGTGGTCAGGTAAGGACATTGTTAAAACTATATTGTTGTTTATATTTTAATTTTTCCATATTGTACACATATTAAAAGATTCATAATATATGCAATTTTTACTCTTGAACGAGATTTATGCCTCTCAGGGGGGTGGTAGTGCACCTGGTGTGGTTGTATTCGAGGGTCAAACAACCAAGACCGAGGTAATATTTCAACCTATGTAATTTTGTTAATAGATATCATTTTGTTAATGCATGTGTTAGTCTTGATTAATTTGTTATACAATTTTTGAAGTTGCAGGAACTCCATTTAGAACTAGATGCTAGAGACATTGATCTCAATGCATTAATCCCACGTGGAATTTATGATTACCTGAAGAATGTAAGTACATGGTTAATGACTGAATATTATTCGAATTATTTAAATTTCTTACTGTACATTGCTTTATAGATTGCTAATATTTATAATTTTTAAACTTGCATATGCTATTTGGATATGAAGATATGTCCCATGGGGAAGATATGTCCTAGGAAAGGGTAAGTATATTACAACATTTTCATTTTTTAGTACATATTATTCTATCCATTCAAGTTCATGTCTAACTATGGTAACAATTTATGGCTACAGACATCATCGCAAATCCATGCACCACCTCTTTGGTTTTGATCTCCCCGTAGTCCAAATGTAGATAAGCAGGTTGTCTACACCAGATGACCCTCTTCCTTAAAATGAGCGGGTTTCCATAACGATCAACCTATTCATTCCACGGTAATGTACACACTTCCAATTGTATTTGCTCGTTATCTTTTAATTCACTTCACAATTAGTTTTTCTTAATGTTATTTTCACATGTTTACAACAACAGGATGTAGAGTCATTAGTGCCAGAACTTAGTGGGGTTGTTGATGTTGCAGTCAATGTTGCATATACAATATGGATAAGTCACACAGAGGTACATCTACTTGAATATTTGTAATTGTACATTTCATTTGTATTGTCTATGGACATGCAGAATATACAACTATTTGATCATCTAGTGAATGTAGCCACACTGTGGTACATCAGTGCATGCGACCAAGGTTGATGTTGAACCTACTACTCCTATTGCTACAGAAGAAACCCAATATCATTCCCAGGAACAATTTTTTTTAGTGAGATGTTCATTTTTTATATAATTCATTAGTACTTTTTCACTCGTGTACATGTTGATAATTTTTGAGATAATTGACATATTTTTTTTATTCGTAGAGAAGCATTGCAGAGAGACTCTCCCGAAGGAGGAGGACACCAGATGAATATATACCCTAGATGGATGCAGTGAATGTTTTTTTTATGTACAATTGAGTCGTATTTTAATTTTTCAAACTTTGTTATTGCTGGACAATACTAGTTTAGTTACCTGACCAAGAAATACTGTCATTGATTTGCAATTTCCAGAGATGCGTAGTGTTCGTGGACAAAGGAAACAAGCATCAAGGTCAGAAAAAAACAAGACAAAGTTATATTTTGATGTGTTAGTCCAAGACAAATATGCATTTTTCAGTACAAGAGGAACTTAGAGTATAGGGGCACGGTTCAGGATAGATGTAATTTTGTTTGCATGTACATCAAAGATGTTTTTGATACATGTACATTGACAGGCCATATAGGGGCCTTCCATTTCTGTATTATAACTTTCATGATATAAAAAATAGTTTATATCAAGGCTCTTGAGATCTTCATGGTTTAGTCTTTTAAGTGTGATTATACAAATGTGTCCAAGAATGTTTCTATGTGTAATGTTCCCAATTTTTTATAGATTTTACGATTGCATGGAGATATCAATTATAAATTTGAGAACAATGCACAATTAAAATATTACGTCATGAAAAAAATGTATATTTAAATTGTTCTCTACCATGATCCAATTGCATATAAATGTTGAATTGTATTCACAAATATAGAACATACCTAACACACATAAGCACCCACCACAGCTAAGCAACTGATCCAACTAAGTGGAATACAAAACAACCTTACCCACATAGCAACCTAACAAACTTTTAAAGGATGCACGAAGTTGACACACCTAAGTGATGCACCTTTGTGGTATACATAAATGAAATTGGTGTTTGGCATGATGTCTTTCATCTAACGAATATATGGGATACACATCAAACCTAAAAGTATCTAAGTATAAGGTTGATTCAAAATAATGGTTATGATTATATCCTACAAGTTATAAGTTATCATTTTGTTAATGTACATGGAATTTGACGAATAACCTCGATGAACAAATTTGGAAGAGATGAAAATTATGTATGATTTTATTATAGTTTAAATTGATTGGATAAGTACTATTTGTAATCTTGTTTTATAAATTTATGTTTATGGAATATTATTTGAAACATTCATAATGTGATGATATATATTTTGTAATAATGGTTTAATAGGTTGGCCACTTTTTTCTAAACATAAACATGTTCCATTACATGGTTACTAATCTAATGGCTTTGTCCCCTCTTGCATTTCATCATACAAATGCTCACATCTCTTGGATGACCAAGCTAAATTAATATGGAAACAACCTTTTTTCTGATTTCAATTCTCACGAATGATATGAGATCCTAAGATCAATTCACCTCCACATAGAGATTGACAAATCCTTTCACCTTGATGAAAACAAAAACAAAGAATATTTCTTGCTTCACAATGATGGGAAATAAGTCAAGTTCAACACCTTACAACATGTAACAAAATTCTCAACATCTACACATGGAATAATAGTTTGCAACAAGTTTCTTTTCAAGAGGAGAATATCTACACTCATCTTCAAACATATATGAATTAATACTTCTTTCCAATTCTATGTCACACCCTATTGTGGGTATCCTTTCTTCTATGTGATGAAAATCAAACACAAACCATCAACATATATGTTTAAGTCAACCTCCCACAAGCTTTCGGAGACACCTATTGAATCTCTACCTGGGGCATAAAATGGAAATCGTGCATCAAAATAAGGTTCTGGTGGGTCATGCGAGCATGTTTATGCAAGTTCCATGTGGGAATTCTATCCACATGTTCATGATCGAGCAATTTGCAAAGCTGGCCCCTAAGTACAAAAGTTTCACATTCCCTTATTGAGAAAAAACCTAGTTTCCAAAATTGACCTAAAACACGATCCCTTGTCCATGGACCAAAAGTAGAGGGATACCCTTAGCACTATTCCAATGTCCTAAATTCAACAGATTCAATGTTTCATAGATCCGAGCCATGTCCATCATTCTATGGCACACTGAATCCAACCTCCTATAAGCTTTCACAGACACTTGTTGAATCCCTACCCGGGGCATAGAATAGAAACCGTGCATCATAATGGTATTTCGGTGGTTGATGCAGTCTTTTTTAGGTAGGTTCCATGTGGGAACAATAGCCACACGTTCACAGTCAAGGAATTTGCAAAGTTGACCCCTGTGCACAAAAATTTTGCATTCCCTTACAAAGAAAAACCCTAGTTTCCAAAATTGACCTAAAAAAATATCCATTTTCTATGGACCCAGACTAGAAGGACACCCCTAGCACTATATCGATGTCATAAATCTAATGGAAATGATATTTCCTCTATACGAGCCATGATCATCGTTATATGGCACTGAAGCCCACCTCCTACAGGCTTTTGCTAACACGTGTTGAATCCCTACTTGGGGCATAGAATCGAAACCGTGCATCAATATGAGGTTCTAGTGGGCCATGAAAGCATGCTTAAGCATGTTCCATGTGGGAATGATAGACAAGCATTCACGATTAAGGAATTTGAAAAGCCATCCCGTATGTGTAAAAATTTCACATTCCCTTACTCAGCAAAACCCTAGTTTCCAAAATTGACCTGAAACAAGATCCCTTATACATGGACCTAGAGTACAGGACCACACCTAGAAATATACCGATGTCATGAATGTAATTAATTCGATGGTCCGTCGATCTAAGCCATGTTCATCATTCTATGGCATGTTGAATCCCACCTCCTGCACGCTTTCAAGGACACCTGTTGAATCCCTACTTGGGGCATAGAATGGAAACTGTGCATCAAAACAGGGTTCAAGTGGCTCATGTAAGAATTTTTAGGGATTTTATATGTGGTATTTCTAGCCACATGTTCACGGTTGAATAATTTGCAAAGATGACCCCAATGTGCAAAAATTTCACATTCCCTTAATAAGCAAAACCCTAGTTTCCAAAATTGAGCTAAAAATGATCCCTTGTCCATGGAACCAAACTAGAGGGCCACCCCTATCACTATATTGATGTCCAGTATCAAAAAAAGTCAGAAGTTTCTCGATCCGAGCAACCTCCATCATTTTATGTTGCGTTGAATACCACCTCCTATGGGTTTTCACGGACACTTATTGATTCACTACCCGAGACATAGAATGACATCAGTGCATCGAAATAGGGTTCAGGTGGGTCATGCAAGTGTGTTTAGGGAGGTTCACTGTGGGAAATCTAGCCACACATTCACAATCAATAAATTTTCAAATTTGACCCCTATGTGTAAAAAATTTCACATTCCCTTATTGAGCAAAACCCTAGTTTCCAAAATTGACCTAAAAAGTCGTCCCTTATCGATGGACCCAGAGTAGAGGGCCACCCCTCAAACTCTATCGATATCCTGAATCCAATGGAGTTGATGATTCGTTGATCCAAGACACTTCCATCATTCTATGGCACGTTGAATCCCACCTCCTACAGGCCTTCATAGACACCTGTTGAATCCCTACCTCGGGCATAGAATGGAACCGTGCATCAAAATGGGGTTCTGGTGGGTCATGCAAGTGTGTTTAGGGAGGTTCCAAGTGGGAACGCTAGACAGATGTTCACGGTCAAGGAATTTGAAAATTTGAATCATATGTGCAAACATTCCACATTCTCTTACTAAGAAAAACCCTATTTTCCAAAATTGACCTAAAAGATGATCCCTTGTCCATGGTTGCGGAGTAGAGGGACACAACTAGCACTATACCGATGTCTTGAATCCAACGGAGTCCACATTTCTTCGATCTGATCCACGACCATAATTCTATGGCATGCTGAAGCCCATCTCTTATAGTCTTTCACGGACACCTATTGAATCCCTACCCGAGGCATATAATTCCTACCTTTAAGATCCAAACCAGCGTTTCTATGGTTTATGTTGCAAACTAGAGTTACTAGGATTGGCTATAGGGTTTGTAATATAGGATTGGCCATGGTTATCAAGCTAGGATTACCACTCCTTAACTACACAGCTCCTGTGGAGAAACAAATTATTGGATTCAAGGAAATGTCCTTATAGGACCAACTTCAAGATTCATGGCAAATACAATAGACATATCCCAGATAGAGTGCTAGATAATGGTCTTGGGCTATATGGAACGAGTCATGTAAGTATGAATATAATACAACAAATCCATGATGAATCTTGTCCAATTTATCAAGTTGTATAAGTCTATTCAATTTATCAATCTATCAGGCAGTCAATCTACCGAGCTGTAAATAATCAATGAGACCACTATGTATATGCTCCCTACATAAAATAAAGTGCAGACCTAGGAGTCATCTAACTAAACACAAATAGTCATCAAAAGTTTCAAAATTATCAACATAATAGTCAAACCTGGTTGTACGAGATCTGAAATGTGGTCATAGTCATGTGAAATAATCGCCTGAACCTCTTACAACTGGGATAATTATACAGTTATTTGTTGACCAATGGGGAGTCATACATGATCCCAGCTGTCAACCCAATCTTTGGATTCAGATTTTTCCCATTCACCACTATTACATGGATAACAAAAATAAGAGAGTTTCCTTGTCAACATTTCAACTATTGCATTGTCTAATGTTCTAACTGAATGGAACGCAGGAGTTCCTTGGATGATATTGCACTCATATTGGTGTGATCGGTGTACATCGACCAAATCCCAAATATAATTTTAACTATGTACACGCTTTATATACTATTGTGTCTTTTCATAGAATTCTTCCATGAAGTTTCAAACGAGTACCTAGTAGATCAACAATAAATATTTACAAATCAATAAGTTGTTACATATATGAAGTAGAAATACATGAAGAAAACAATACTATTTAGGAACTCGTTACTAAACTGAGAGGTGACCAATTGTATTTTTTCTTTCATTCCCTCGACCAAAATCATACATGACATATTTGAATGATTGCAAGTTCACTTCATGTCTCCAAGTTCATTCTCATTGGTCACATGTATGCATTTGTCCAAAAATGTCATTCCACCTGTTATCACTCCAGGAAACTCCTCTAGGTTGTAGCTCAAGGATGCCTGGTAGCTTAAATTTTTTTTTGGGTTTTTTCTGAATTGGATCAAGCTGGATAACCTATATAACCTCTCACTCTCAAGACATGCATGAATCTCACTCAATCACAAGGCTTTTAGTTACAACTTGTTCAATAGTTTGACAAAAAGGTGCAGGTATGGAGAACTCACCGGGCTGGTGGACTTACACACATAACACATGCATATAAATGGCTAAATATTGCTGAGGATGGTGTTTATAAATCAAATATCACTAAATAACCAATAGGATGATAGCTATTGGCCCTTTAATAAATCTGAAAAATTACCTAAATGCACATTTAGGCAATAAACACAGTAAAGAAATAGATGGCTGAAAAAATCACAACAAAAGAGCTTATACTTAGAATAAACCAGATGAGATGCTTGATAATGGAATAGGCTCATAAATCCCCAGAGTCAAACCCTCTATTAATGAAATAATCATGGGCTTTATAGCCTTTTTACAAAATTTACAGATCCTGAAAATCAGATCTATTTACACAAAAAATAACTGAAAGTGATAGTTTTTCCTCATTAGGGCTTCAAACCCTTGCTAACTATTTGTTTATCTACTATGAAGATCTAGTTCATTGAACGAACTTTTAATGGCTGAAGTGATAGCTGATAACTACCACTACTGGTTTGCTGTGAAATTACTGCCAACAGCCAGTGTCTCTGCGTTTACTGAAGTGATTTTCCTCATTTAATCCACTGGATTTTTATTTATTTTGTCCCTACAGATTTGGCGCTCCAAGCCTCTATTTTTCCACCATTTACTACCATGATCACTGATCGGAGGATTTTTCCTCTGTTCTATCAGCACCCCAAGTCTCTTTGTTGTCACAGTGTCGGCACTCCTTAGATCACCAACGTTGCGACAAATTCTTCTTTTATCCACTATGCGCTCCTAATCTCAGAGAATCAGCATTCTTTATAACTAACACATTGGTGATGAGGAGTCGTAGTAAATAAGGCATCAGAACCTTTATCTTAATGTTTCCACAGATTCGGAGGTAAAATGAACTAAATTTAACCCTGTCGAAAGTTGATTGACAATGTGTGAATTGGAGCTTTAGTCTCTTGTGTAGTCGACACTGTGAAGGAGTTTAGTCTTAAATTCACCGATCTATAGCTCTTATCTCTCCCAGTCGTTGGTGATTTCTCCTTTTTACGCTATCAGAATGCTTTTCTGTCAACTGATCAGAAGCCTTGTCTAGTTGTCTTCCGTAGTTTCGGCTCCTTAGTAGACTATTTCGCTGACAGCTAGTGTCTCCAAGTTTCAATGCCGAAGTTTTCATCTACTCACGGACCCCGTAGTTGATCTTTATTCTGCGGTTGCAGCTCCTCAGATGACTAATTCGTCGATGGTTTTTCTTTATACCCTCCGATCGCCGATGAGTCTATATTGTTTTGGAACCCGCAGTAAGTTTCTCTTTCATCATTGTGGCTCCGCAATGAACTATTTGGTCGACAGTTTAGTATTTTCAATTTCCAACTTCTGTTACTTGACTTTGGTGGAATTTTACTTTTTCATATCACCAACATTTTGGCACGTTTCAGCTTTACCCCACTGCTACTTAACTTTTAGTTCTTCTTATCAGATTTCATCACCGTCGAAGGTCACTGTAAGTTTGAATCGGAACTCTTAGTCACTATATTCTCCATCGTTGTGGTGCCTTTGAGAACTAACTCACCGATTTGTTAAAGTTTTTCAGTCCCGAAGAGATTTCGTTTTCGATCAGAACTCTTAGTCTATATTTCCTCCGCCGTGGCAGTGCCATAGTGAACAAAGACTCCACAATGTTGGTGATCAGAACTCCAAATCTTCTCACCATCGAAACTTTTAACAGCTATATTCTCCGCAGTGGTGGAACCTTTAGCCACTATCCTCTCCACAGTGGCGGAAAAATAGAGGACTACACCTCCGATCACTGTCTAAAAATGTTTCGATGACAGTAAAAAGTTTAGCAATATGCCTAACTAGTGAAGGGGTCTTCCACTCACCATTTATATTCCATCTTTCGGTGGCTAATGAGATGTTCTGATCCTCGCCCAAGCCACCGAAACCACAATTTTGTGAAATTTGCATAAAAAAATAGAGGTCTTCAAAACTATTAGTGATCTTCATATCCTTCATTGCATCATTTAAATTCTTCATACTATCAAAAATAAATTTATTTTATTTGGGAGATAACATCTAGCTCCTACTCAGGGATGGGAACCTCCCTATGACGTCCCAAGAACCCCAGACTAAAATTCCTTTCCCTAAAAGCAACTAAGTAACTTAACACTATTATCTATTGTTCCATTGGGCATGGAGTCTTATTCCGAAAGTGAAAACAACCTACAATCTACTAATTTACAATTATAAGGCCTCAAATCCTCAAATAAAATAGATTTTTAGGAACCGCCCATATACTGGGCTATTGAATACCTCTTCACCTTCAAGATTCTCCAGTTTGAAGGTGTTATTCTTATATACCTGGTCTATAACAAAAGGGCCAATCCATAAAGAGTCAAATTTTCCATGTTTCCCCTTGTCCTGCCTGACAGCATCCCACTTGAGGACCCGGTCCCTGACCTAGAAGTTGTCTGCCTTTGCTCTTTTGTCAAACATACCCTTTATCCTCTATTGATGAGCCTCTGATTTTCTTGCAACTTGCTCCTTGATCTGTTGTAACTCCACCAAATCCATCATCCTTCTCATCATATCATTTGGTTCATCTTCCTCTTCCTGAAAGAACTTTGCCACTGGGAGGGTGAGTTGGATAGGAAAGATGGCCTCAGTGCCATAAACTAGTTTGAATGGAGAAATCCCTATGGATATTTTATCTGTCACCCTATCAGCCCATAAGGAAAACTTAAGCTTTGAATCCCAGCTTTTCTTATTTGTCTCTAGCAATTTCCTAATGATCCAGACTAAGCTTTTGTTGGATGACTCAGGTAGGCCATTGCCTTGTGGGTAATAGGATGTGGAGTGCACCAGTTGAATACCCATTGATTCGCACAATTTAACCAATGCCCCAGCTTTAAAGGCTTGTGCATTATCAGTTACTAACCTTACTGGGCAACCAAACCTGCTGAAGATGTTCTCATATAAGAATCTCATGATGACATGTTGAGTGGAATTTCTGGTGGGTATTGCTTCTATCCATTTGGTAAAGTATTCAATGGCTACTAAGATCTATTTATGTTGTCCACTAGAAGATGGATTTATTTCACCTATGAAATCCATACCCCATTGTTGGAAAGGCCAATTCACTATAACAGGCCTAAGGGGAAAGGATTTGAGCTGCTGCTTCCCTTCAAATCTTTGACATTGGTCACAAGCCCTTACAAAAGTGCATACATCAGCAAAAAGAACTGGCCAATAGTACCCTGCTTTTAATATCTTGTGGGCTGTGGTTTTCTAGTAGTGGTGGCCTCCACATGTACTAGAATGAAAGTGATGCATGACCTGTTCTGCTTCCTCTTTATCTAGACACCTTAACAAAATACCAGACTGATCCCTCTAGTACAACAGTTTGTCAAGTAAGGTTAGTAACAGATTTAAATTTAAGAGCTTGTGCTTGGTTAGGAGTAAGGTTAAGAGAAACTTCTATTTTTAGCAAAAATTGAATGATACCTGAGTACCACTCACATGAAGATATGTTCTCAGATACTGCTAGATTGTTATTTTAGTCTTGATTTTCCTCTGTTTCAGCTGCCACCATAGTCTGCACCATTGCTAACCTGACGTATGTGAAATTCATTCCCAGTAGTTCACAGTTTTCTTTGGCCATGAGTTTGGCCAGACCTAATTCTTTTACCAACTTGGTGGGTTTCACCTCTACATTGAACTCAATGAGTTTAGAAATCCACTTAGCTCTCTTCCCATCAATGTCAGGATGAGTCACAACATCCTTCATAGCATCTGAAGGGACATACGCCATGACCTTTGCATGGAGAATGTAGATTCTAAAGTTCTTCAAATATTTTATGAGGGCATAAGCCTACTTCTCAATTAGGTCATACATCAGCTCAGCATCTCTCAGGGTTCTACTGAAGAAAGCAATTGGATGATCAAGACCTTCATCATTCTTTTGTAATAGCACAGCTACCACTGTGTCATAAGATGCAAAAGAGAAAATGTAAAAGCCCTTGGTGTAGTCGGGACTAATCAGGGTTGGGGCCTCCATGATGGATTTCTTAATGTCCTCAAAAGAATTTCTTGCCTGATCCCTCCACTTGATTTCTGCATCCTTTTTTAGCATGTTTGTTATATGCTTTACCAGCTCGGAGAAATTTGGATTGAATCTCCTGACAAATTTTATTTTTCCTAAAAAGGACTAAATTTCTCTTTTTTACCTTGGTATTTACAGCTGTTGAATTTCCTCCACTCTTACTGGATCGATCTTTACACCTTCAGCTGAGACTATGTGGCCTAGGAGCTTTCCTTCATTGAGTACAAACTGGGACTTCTTGGGGTTCAGTGATATTCCATACCTTCTGCACTTCAGAAATACCTTTCTCAAATGCTGCAAGTGGTCATGATGGTTGTGAGAGTAAACTATTAAGTCATCCAAATATATCAGCACATATTTATCTTTTAGCCCTACAAAAACTAGGTCCATATCTCTCTGAAAAGTAGCCCCAGCATTCATTAGCCCAAACGACATTTTGGCATACATGAAGGTGCCCCAGAGGGTGGTAAAGGAAGTCTTCTCTTGGTCATCTGGGTGCACAACCACTTGGTTGTATCTAGAGAATCCATCAAGGAAGGACATGGCCATGGCCTCCGAGACTCTCTGCAGCAGATGTTCCATATTGGGCAGTGGATAGTTGTCTTTTTTGGAACATTTTTTCAGGTTTCTAAAATTGAGACACAACCTGATTTCTTCATTTTTCTTTCTTACCACTACTAGACTTGCAATCCACTAGGAATACCTGATGGGGATTATGATCTTGGCTTTGAGGAGTTTGTGGATCTCTTTCTCAATCATTGGTAATAGAAGAGGGTTGATTGGTCTCAGCTTCTATTTGAAAGGAATGGTGTCCTTCTCCAAAGGAATCCTATTCTGGATGATGTTGGTGTCATATGTTTTCAGGTCACTATACTCCCATGCAAAGACATCAGCAAACTCTTTTATCAAGCTGCAATATTCAGACTTCTATTCAGCATTCAACCCAGTCGATAGATTTATTAGTTTTTGATGGCTCTGGCTACCTATGTTGTGCTCTTGGACAACAGGATCTAGCTCCCTTTTGGAAATCTTGAATGGGATGTCATTGTGATCAAACAGTTCTTTTAGTGGCACTAGACCTCGAGGCATGTATTTGTTGTGCAACTAGACAATATTGTGCTCAGTCACTTTATATTTTAAATTGAGCTACTTGGATTCCTCCAGGTTAAGGTTTTCCTGGTCTATGTGTATGTCAGAAAATTCATCCACTAACTGAAGGAATTTACTAAGCTCCCCATCATTCTCAAACACCCTCCAAAATTTTACATTGTCTGGTAGAGAGGGTCTGTACTTGACCTAAACATCATAGCTGAGCCTAGGGGGTAAAGGAGGAACAAACAAACTTGTAGAGACAGCCAGGGAATCAGCCAGGTGATTCAAATCTTTAGGAATATATGACAGTTCAAAAAATATAAATGAGTCTTTGAGTTTCCATACCTCATCCCTGTAGGCCTTCAATATGATATTTTTCATCTGAAAAGTGTTGTTGACCTACTGTGTGATGAGGTTTGTGTCCCCAAAAATCTTCACGCACATGGTCCCCATCTCCTTGGTCGCTTTAATTCCTAGCGGCAAGGATTCATATTCTGCTACGTTGTTCGTGGTTTCGAAATCGAGCTTACATGATAGGTGAATGTTCTCCTTAGACGGGGAGATCAACATGACCCTTGCGCCTGCTAAGTTTTGAGCACTTTCCCCATCGAAATACATGGTCCAGATCGCTGTTGTGACTTATTCAAGCTATGGATGGGTGGGATCAGTGAGCTGAACTGATGTCTACTGATTATCATCTATTTGCAAGATGCAAGATCCAAAATCAGTGTCCATAGTGTAGATGGGGTGATTTACTGAGCAACTCTCCTTGCTTATAATGTACGTTAGCTGATTTTCCCTATATAGTCTCTTCATTTCTCCTTTGAACATGGGAATGGTGGTGTATGTGAGATCCATCTGAAGGGTGCTGCCCAATCTTTTGCTCCATGACTCAGATAGCAAAAGGCCGAATTTTGGAGGAATATTAGCCACTACGATGTCCTTTATTATGCTTTTCGAAGGCATTTGAGTTAAGTTTACAGGAAGGTCTTTGATGAGGCCCAAGCACTTGACCTTCCTAGAGTCAAAGGAGAATAAATCATGGTAGGGATTGGTAATGCTAAGACCAATCTCATCCATCACAGCCTTTGGCATTAAGTTATGAGAGGCTCCTAAATCCAGCAAATAGTTATGGAGGATTTTATACTCGATGTTCAAGGATATATAGAATGGTGGGTAAGACTCCTTTAGGTATTCAATCATGGGGCCCAGGGTTACAACAGGCTTGTCATCTTGTAGGTTCAGAAATTTAGTGTCAATGTGCACCTTGGGTTGAAGGGAATTCAGAATGGATGTTTTCAATGCATCATTCTTCATCAACTCAATTAGAGGGAAAGGGATTTTAAATTTTTGAATTTCAGACTCAAGGTTGAAATCATAATGCATCTTATATAGAAACCTTACCTCATGAGATGTAGGTTTGAGTTGGAATTGAATAGGTGTGGATGAAGGTGCTAGTTTAAGCAATGTTTTGGATGAAACAACCACATTCTTTGGTAAAACAACAGCTTTTCTAGTAGGTGCAGAAATCTGCTTGACAAGTGTAGCATTCTTCTTGAGGGGAGCAACCAACCTACACCTCATTTGGTAACCTTCCTAACTATCAGCTTGATAGACAGCCTCTTCAGCGATGTGCTCATCAATTAGGGCTTCTTCATATTCTTCTTGGGTCAAAAAATAATATTCAACCTCATCCTCCATGCAGTGGATATTGTCTTCAGCTTCTCCTTCATCTTCAATGAATTCTGGCTCTTCTTCTAATACAGTGTTTTGGAATGGAGCTCTTATCCTCTGGTCTTCCCCTTGATTTCTCTCCCTTATGAGAATCTGAATAGGGGGGTTTTCTCTTCTATAAGTAACAAAATTTGGGTTTTGAGGAGCAAAGTAACTTGGCCCCTTACCCCTCACCGGCATATGTCCTTGGTCCTTCAATTTTGACATTTCAATAGTCAGGTTATCTAAGAGTTTGGTCATTTTTTCAATCTTGTTCTCTAATGACAAAGCTCCACTATAGTCTACTGGCTGCTTTCTCTTGTCTACCTTCCCTTTGACCGTCTGAGATGCCAGAATGTTTGACTCTACCTCTAGGGAAACATCTTGCATAAGTGATAAGGAGGCAAACCTCCTTTCTCTAAGAAGTAGGTAGAAGTCAGAGTCAAAAGAATTCGCATAAGTTATCATAACTGAGGTACCAGTGGGCTTAATCTCAGTAGGGATCTTTCTGTACATGTTGCTGAATCTTTTGGTAAAGTTGGAGACAGACTCACCATTTTCTCTTCTCAGGTTGCTGAACTCTGTGATGTAGTAGAGGTGGTCTCTCCTCTCTCCCCAATGCTTTAGGAAAACGTCATCTAGGGCCTTTATGCCTGCCACTGACCCAGCAAGCAGTTCCTTAAACCACTTTCTAGCCTGGCCATCTAGAATTTGCACAAAGACTCTGGTCCATACGTCTTGTTATTCTATATTTATATTTTCAGCATAGCTATAAAAAGCCTCTAGATGTTCTTCAGCAGTGAAATCCCCTTCCCCTGTAAACTTAGGCATATACTTGAGGTAATCCTTGGTAGGCATGGCTTGCAAAGGATTTGAAAAAATTAGGGGCGCATACCTAGCTACCAGGATCCTTTGCATCTTGGTCAATTGATGGGTAGCCATATTGGAAATGGGTATGGATAAGGAAGTGGAAGGTGGCACTGATGAAAATATTTGCTGAGAAGGCGGTGGTATACTTATCCTAGTGGAGTCACCAGGGATTGGATCTTCATAAGCAGCAGTGCTTCAAGATGCCCAAACCCTAGATTTTTCTGATGTATCTAAAAGTTTCTAGGAATTAAAATTTTTAGCAGAAGAAATATCAGCAAAAAGATTTCTTGAAATACCTAATGTAGCATTTTGTGTAGCACTACTCGTATGTCTTAGTAAAGCCCTAGCATTCCTCAAGATTTCTTCTGAATATGAAACAGGTGTTGCTGGTGGCCCCTTTGGGTTTGCTCTGGTACTTGGTCTTCTTGAAGCCACCTTATATCAATGGAGTTTCTAGATAGATGATTACATCCGTACTAATTTCCAAGCCTTGTCTATCATCAAAGCATGGATCTATGTCGTATCCCATGGAAGCTGAGCTTCAATCTCCTCTGCCCGGCAACGGCACCACTTTGTTATCACTCCAAGAAACTCGTCTAGGTTGTAGCTTGAGGATTCCTGGTAACTTAAACTGTTTTTTGGGTTTTTATGAATTGGATCAAGCCGAATAACCTATATAACCTCTCACTCTCAAGACATGCATGAAGCTCACTCAATCACAAGGATTTTAGTTACAACTTGTTCAGTAGTTTGACAAAACAGTGCAGGGATGGAGAACTCACCAGGATGGCAGACTTACACACATAACACATGCATATAAATGGCTAAATCCTGTTGAGGATGGTGTTTGTAAATCAAATATCACTAAATAACCAATAGGATGACAGCTATTGACCCTTTAATAAATCTGAAAATTACCTAAATGCACATTCATGCAATACATACAGTAAAGAAAGAGATGGCTGAACAAATCACAACAAAAGATCTTATACTTAGAATAAACCAAATGAGACGCTCGATAATGGAATAGGCTCATAAATCCCCAGAGTCAAACGCTCTATTAATGAAAAAATCATGGGCTTTATAGCCTTTTACAAAATTTACAGATCCTGAAAATCAGATCTGTTTACACAAAAAATAATTGAAAGTGATAGTTTTTCCTCATTAGGGCTTCAAACCCTTGCTAACTATTTGTTTATCTACTATGAAGATCTAGTTCACTAAGCGAAATTTTAATGACTGAAGTGATAGCTGATAACCACCACTGCTGTTTTGCTGTGAAATTACCACCAAGAGCCAGTGTCTCTGTGTTTACTGAAGTGATTTTCCTCATTTAATCTGCTGGATTTTTCTTTATTTTGTCGCCATAGATTCAGCACTCCAAGCATCTATTTTTCCACAGTTTACCACCGTGGTCGCTGATCAGAGGCTTTTTCCTCTGTTCTATCGGCACCCCAAGTCTCTTTGTTGTCGTAGTGTCGGCGCTCCTTAGATCACCAACGTTGTGACGGATTCTTCTTTTATCCACTATACGCTCCTAATCTCAGAGCATCAGCATTCTTTATAACTAACACATCGGCGATTAGGAGTTGTAGTAAATAAGGCATCGAAACCTTTATCTTAACATTGCCACAGTTTCAAAGGTAAAACAAACTAAATTTAACCTTGCTAGAAGTTGATTGACGATGTGTGAATCAGAGCTTTTTCCTCCTGTGCAGCTGACATTGTGAAGGAGTTTAGTCTTAAATTCACCAATCTGTATCTCTTAGCTTTCCTGGTCGCCAGTGATTTCTCCTTGTTGCGCTATCGGAATGATTTTCTGTCAACTGATCGGAAGCCTTGTCTGTTTGTCTTTCGAAGTTTCAGCTCCTTAGTAGACTATTTCACCAATGGCTAGTGTCTTCAAGTTTCGACGCCGAAGTTTTCATCTGCTCGTGGACCCCATAGTTCATCTTTCTTCCGCATTTGCGGCTCCTCAGATGAATAATTCACTGACAGTTAGTCTTTAGAGCCTCTAATCGCCGATGAGTCTATATTGTTTTGAAACCCACAGTAAGTTTCTCTTTCACTATTGCAGCTCCACAATGAACTATTTGGTTGACAGTTTAGTCTTTTTAATTTTCAACTTTTGTTACTTGACTTTGGCAGAATTTTACTTTTTCATATCATGGACATTTCAACACCTTTTAGCTTTACGCCATCGTTGCTTAACCCTTAGTTCTTCTGATTAGATTTCATCGTTGTTGGAGGTCATTGGAAGTCTAAATTGAAACACTTAGTCACTATATTCTTTGTCGTTGCGGCACCTTTGAGAACTAACTCACCAATTTGTTAAAGTTTTTGAGTCTTGAACTGATTTCGTCTGCGATCGGAACTCTTAGTCTATATTTCCTCCGCCATGGCGGTGCCATAGTGAACAAAGACTTCGCAATGTCAGCGATCAGAACTCCAAATATTCTCACCATCGAAACTTTTAACAGCTATATTCTCTGCAGTGGCAAAACCTTTAGCCACTATCCTCTCCGCAGTGGTAGAAAAATAGAGGACTACACCTCTGATCATTGTCTAAAAATGTTTTGATGGCAGTAAAAAGTTTAGCAATATTCCTAACTGCCAAAGGGGTCTTCCACTCACCATTTATCTTCCATCTTTCGGTGGCTAATGAGATGTTCTGATCCTTGCCTAATCCACCAAAACCACAACTTTGTGAAATTTGCATTAAAAATTGGGGTCTTCAAAACTGTTAGTGATATTCATATTCTTCATTGCATCATTTAAATTCTTCATACTATAAAAAATAATTTTTTTTTATTATGGAGATAACACCACCACACCTTGGTCATGTCCCATATACGCAAGGCCTTTGATAAAATGTGCAACCTTCTATCCTTATACACAAAATGCTATGAATAAAGTCTCTAGATGATGTCGATGGGAATGTAGTTGAGCATTCTTGCACAAGAGTGTTATGAAATACATGCAATATATGTATATATGTGTCATAATAATAACCATACTCAATGTAATATTGACAACAACATGCGTTACACGTTGTTTTTATTTTAACATACCTTAGTTTTCATTTCTCGAAGGATATTTGGCCCAAGTTAAGTTCATTATGTTCATTCGTAAATCTCTCATATAATTCTATTTGTGTCATGTAAAGAAAATGTTTAATGTGGGGCTCACGATCCTTTGAACCCCTTCTCAATTTTAGTACATATTTTTGGTTGGATGAAGGTCTAATATTGTCACGGAAAAACACCTGCAGTAGTCCCTTTAACACATGAATGAGCTTCATATCGGAGCGTGGCAACCTGCCAATGAAGGACCAGACATATGTTTGACTAGAGTAGAGTTGTTGTCTTCTAGAACAATACCTATGGAGTGGTTTGATATCCTATCGTACAAGTTTGGATGTAGGCTTAAGAAGTCAAAGGTCCCTGGTTCTTTTGTTCACTATTGATTGTGACAAAACACGATGACCTACATTGCAATCCTTTGAACAATATTTCTTTCCAATAGTACTAAATGCATCTCCTAAAATTCTCGCAACATGATAACTTGGTTCAAAACTGTTTATCATGTTTATCCTTAGGTTTCTCCTAACAACAGCCATAGACCTAGATTTTAAAAATGATATAAATAATATACATTTATCTCCATCACATTTAGAAGAAAAATAGTTGACAAGTATATGTTAAGATTGACATGCAATACTGCTTTTAGACAATGCATATCCAAGCGTACCAATGAGACTTTCATTGATTTGTATATGTTTTGGAGTTCTTTGGCGTGAATTTGCTAATGTAGGTAGGGAGATTGTAACTACACCCTATACCATATCACCTGGTTGGTTTGGAATTTGAACATGAGATTCATCTCCTTTTGTCTCTTGCTGTCGGTCGAATGGTGGCAATTTGAAATCCTCCTGGGTGTATGAACAACATTGTCTTCTTCGATCATAAGGTCAGCACTCAACGTCTCTCTAAATTCATCACTTGTATACCCATTTTCAAATAAATATGCAAAGGTTTCAGGTGGCCTTGATGTGCACCTACATTTTACTCCTTGATCAGTGTCATGCGGTGCTCATTCTTCAATTGATATGGAGACAGCAGTTGCCTTGAGCGAATTCTTTTTTCTTTCTTGATGTGGATTTGTAGGAAGAACTGTGGCATCTTCAAAAACTGGAATTGGTTGAGTGTCCATAGATATTCTTTGATTAGTCATTTCATTTCTTTTTTTTTCTCTAATTTCTTCAAGGATTCCAATGGGTATCCTCTTCCTTGCTGATTTTCTTGCTCGATTGCATGAGTTTCCCATCACCACAATGATCAATGGTATATGGTGCTCCTCAATGGCATATTAACCAACCTTGGTTTCTTTCTTGAACAATCAAGTTTCTAGATACTCCACCATAATGACCAATGAAATATTTTCTTTGATTCTCCACAAATGCAAGAAAAAAATGGTGCTCTTCAATGGGAGAGTGTCCAAGCTTGGTTTCTTTCTTGCTCAATTGTGTTTGGATACTCAAGTAAAAGGGAAGATTGGGAGGAAGGTCTCATTTACTAGCTCTTAAAATGAAATAAAAAAAATGTGGAGATGGTCAATGGTACTCTTCAATGGGAGACTGCCCAAGCTTGGCTTCTTTCTTTCTCAATTGTGTCTAGATACTCGAGTTAGGGGGAATATTAGGAAGAATGTTGCCTTTTTCTGCTCCTCAATTGCAAGAAAAACAATGGTAGAGATGCTCTATGGTGATCCTCAGTGGGAGATTCCCCAAGATTGGTTTATTTCTTTCTCAATTGTGTCTAGATACTCAAATTAGGAGGGTGATTGGGAAGAATGTTTCCTTTTCTAGCTCCTCAATTGCAAGAAAAACAATGGTAGAGATGCTCTATGGTGATCCTCAATGGGATATTCTCCAAGCTTGGTTTCTTTCTTGCTCAGTTGTGTCTACATACTCCACCAAAATGACCAAGTGAATATTTCCTTTTCTAGCTCCTCAGTTGGAAGAAAAACAATGGTAGACATGCTCTATGGTGCTCCTCAATGTGGTCTTCCCCAAGCTTGGTTTCTTTCTTGCTCAATTAATTATGTCTTTCTTTCTCCTTAATATATATGATGCTTGAAGCAATACTTAGACACTTGTGATGGAGATGCTTGATGTCAAAAAAAAAATTGTGTGGTAATATGGTGAATAAGAGAATGAATGCACTATTTGCTACCTCAAATTGTGCACGGACTGTGAAACCTACGTGAAATATGATAGATTGTTTCTCGGACAGGGACTAGTTTTGTTTATACTAAAAGAAAACATGCACACGTTACTATTAACAAAAATGATATCGTGTTTTAACCACATAAAACAAGTGTGCATTTTTCTTCAATAGCATTTAGGATAATTCAAGAAGGTAGTTCCATGACTAAGGGATCATTCAATATTTAGGGGGAATTAACAAGAACTCTGTAAGTCTTAGTAGCTTAAAACCACCCCTCTTTAATCTAACTATATTGTTTTAAAACTCAAGGGATGTGTGTGTGTGTGAGAGAGAGAGAGAGAGAGAGAGAGAGAGAGAGAGATAGGCTAGGGGGTGTTAGTGGTAAGGGGAGACATAGGGATGTGTGTGTCTGTGTGAGAGAGAGACAACAATAGAGTGGAGGGGGGGTGGGGTCCTTAGTGGTATGGGGTGACCTGTGGATGGGTGTGTATGT
>LPNX010413351.1:0-103780 GCA_001517045.1 Pseudotsuga menziesii
ACATTTCTTATTGAATGCATGGAGGCCGCTTCAGTCCTGTGATATGCGACAGAAGACTCTCTTGTAGTGCTGGATGAACTTGGTCGAGGAACATATACATTTGATGGATATGGCATTGCTTATGCAGTAAGTTGTCTTTAGACCAAACTTAAATACATCTATTTTATCATTAACGCTGTTTGTATTCTCATGTTGTTTCATGATAGTATGGATGATTTAAAATTTACAGTCTCTGCTAGCCTCATACTTACAGCGAGATTAAGGATAGTAAGAAGAAATTTGATGAGACTTTGATGTATTGGATTTATTTTCATGCATCCCAGGTTTTTCGACATTTGGTTGAAACAAAGGACTGTAGGTTGCTCTTTGCAACACATTATCATCCTTTAACTAAGGAATTTGCTTCCCACCCTTGTGTCAGTCTGAAGCACATGGCATGCTCATTCGAGGTGAATCCCACCATTGTACATAACAGAGGGGATTTTAATATCCTTTCTGAGAAAGCAGCCAATATTGACAACAGTTGTAGTTCATATTTCTTAGAAACTGAGAGGCAGCTTATCTTTTTGTACAAGCTAAGGTCTGGTGCCTCTCCTGAAAGCTATGGTCTGCAAGTAGCCTTGCTTGCTGGGATACCAAAATCAATAGTCAAGGCAGCATTTGATGCTATCCAGGTTATGAAATCATTGCTTTCAAGTAATTTCAAATCAAGTGAATTGAGGGCAGAATTTTGAACCATACACGAGCAGTGGTTACAGGGAAATCCATTGTTTTCATTGCCATTCTCTGAACAATTGTGGAGTGGGGATTTACTCTGACCTACCATGTCTTGTCAAGACTTAAATACTTATGAGTGCATTTTCCAGTTATGAGATCATTTTCTGCTTGCTGTTTTTCATATTTATTAGCGACATACTTCAGGACAGCAGAGTTTTATTTTGATCTAAGTGTTAAAGATCCTTGTTTTCTTTGTTAATTGACCCCTAAAGTCACCTAGGGATTCCCCCTGTGGTTAACACAAATATACTCATACAAACAATCAAAATATGTCTTTTAGTTCCTTAGAAGACTTACTTTAAATTTGTCTAAATTAGTCATAAACACTCTCCAAAGTCTGTAATGAATCCTTCACACAGTCCTTCAAAATATGCTAGGGAACCCTTACAATAGTCTTACAAAATCCTTTAAATAGTCCCGTAACAACACTCTTCATCATCTACAATATACTAGGTGAATATGCAACCAAAAATATCCCCAAAAGAACCTATGAAAGTGTGCCAATACAATCCACAAGGTTGCCTTATGAAATGTTCAAGAATACCCTTGGAGAGTGTGCCAAAACTGCCTTAAGTCTGTCCTCATTGACAACTCACAAATATGATCATTACCAGTCAAAATATTTCTTGAAGTGTGTGTCAAAGGAGTCACAAATTAATGCTCCAATCCCTTTCAAAAATAGTCAATTAACAACCAACCTTGCTCAAAATAATTGTTGAAGGGCGGGCCAATACAATCATACAATTCTATCAACAAACCTCAGTGAAATGTTTATAATAAATATGCATAAAAGAACATGTTAAACCCAATCAACAACCTCTTCCAAATATGTTACATAATGGGCCGACGGAAAAACAGAGGTGTACTATCATAACGTAGGCTCAAGATGCCATTGCTACATAGAAAAATACCATGTTTTCTATCAGTGATAGCATAGGGTCAAGTGCACAAGATGAGGGGTTAAAAACACCTAGTGAACTCAAAGCAAGGAAACCCATAGCACAATCATAGACTGCAATGCTAATGGATCGAAGCAAGGTGTGTCTTCTTGTTCAAGTTCTGTTAGGTATCTGGTACTTTTCTTCTCTAGTGAAAGCAAGCATCTTCTTTTGTATGAGGATTTCATAGGTCAAACTACAATCCGCGAATCCCTATCCCTTGAAGGTATGAGGATTTCATTATCTCAAGTGTTGAAGTTTTTAGGTTAATGAATTGGTTAACTATGTGTTGTTAAGGTTAAACCATGTTATACTTAGTCATATTCCTCCTAGACGAGTAGTACAAAAATTGGCTTGAACACAACAAAATATATCTAGGGAAATTGTGAAAATTCTCTATATCCATACATCATTATCCCATTTGTGAAAAGGGACTTTAATAGTATTTGGAGGCCTACTAGATTATACATGCAACTTATGATTAAACCGGCATTTGGTTTTGTTTGAGGTTCACAAATTATTTACACCTCATCCCATATGTCTCTCTCATTATATGTTACTTGCATTTCTATCTCAAGTTTAGTGGAGTGAGTCATTACATGGTGGTTTCTTAGAAGTTATAGCATAGGAAACAAAAGTTATAGCATAGGGAAAAAAATGAAGGAGGACCAAGACTAGTGCTTATCCAAGTTGGGAAAATGGAATAAATAAGAGACACAAAGAGGGATAAAAATAAATAAGAGACTAGGAAGTAACGTTTATCATTTTTCTATTGCAGCTCTTCTTTAATTTCTTTCAGAAGTAGGTTGCACTTTCTTCTTTTTAAAACTGAATCTAGGTGGCAAGCCATCAAATTCTTAGTGTATCAATAGAGGTCTAGGGTTAAGAAATACCTTGTGGTCCTACTTCTTGACAATCTCGTGTCTGGTATGATATGTGCAAGGTCCTTATCAGGCCTCTTGCTGGTGGTGGCAGCCCTGTGACTCCTGATCTTCTCCTCCAAATTATGTAGTCGGTACACAGTGGTGGCCTTATGCCTGCCCTCAAAACCTTGCATGATGCATTGAGTCACAGTGATTTTTCCCTTGGTTCGAGTCTATCACATTTTAACTTCTTGTTTTTCCTTTTGAGCATTGGGTTGGCTCTTGCTTTTAGGCTTGGGATGAGGTGGGTTAGCCTCGTTCTCTTACTTCATCAACTGGTGCTCTTTCTCTTCCATTTGTCTTTCTTATTGCTTCAAGTGTTGATTCTCAAACACTAGGATAGGTACCCTTTTTTCCATTGAGAGTTCGAGCGAGACAAAATCTACAACTAGCTTTCTCACGTGCTCATCCTGGTTCTAAATTTTAATTTATCCACATTTCTTGAAGATAATATGATAAATATTTTTATGAATTTAAGTGGTTTTTTTGGATTGGCTAACCATGTACATACATATACACAAATGGATGATGCTCATAATGTTTATTTGTTTAAAATGCTACAATTTATGATGGATGCTTCAAAAGCTTTTTGGTGTGGACAAGGTTGTTCTCATGAGTCTTTGTCATAAGATTCTAGAGCATTCTTTATATAAATTGTAGATGTAGGGGAAGGTTGAAATATTCTTAGTTAAAAATCTCCAAAGTTTTCTAAGTATGGGAGTTGGTTTATGATCAACTGAATCTGACTTTAAATTTCTGCCCCTCTGTTTCAACAAACTAATTGATTCGGACGGTAAGATTTGTGAGGAATTTCTTTCTTCTTTACCCAAACTCAGATTCCTAGGTAATTGTGTGTTTCTGGATTCTAAATATGCAATTCTTAACAAAGCAGGAAGTAGTAATGTGGAACAGCCAGCTTCCTCTTCAATGGATGTGTGTGCCTAGAACTCAGGTAGAAGTCCAACTAGTGAATATATAGTAGCCCAGACTCATGCTGCTGCTGTACTGTACGGCCCTGCTCACTATAAATGAAGCTTCCTTGCCTCATTATGCATGCCATTGTTTGCTCAATAATGGCTGTTGAAATCACCCTTGAACATGCATCCTGAGGCAACCCTTGCAGCCTAGCTAGAAACCCATGCATTCACCTTCAACACGCTAGCTAGAAACCCTTGCAGCCTTTGCAAATGAGTGCTGTTAGGTATAATAGTTTATACCCTAATTACTTATGGGGTGACATTTTTGTTTGGGTATTTTGTTTGAGTTGCATTGTCTAACAGGAATACAAATTGAATTGTCTTTGTCATTAAGTTTGAAATGAATAGTACTTTGTGCAAGTTAAGTCTAATTTGCTCAAGTTCAATTCTGTTTTGCAAGTGCATGTCTGTTTGCCTCTGGATTTTAGATGGGCATTGATTCACATACATCTTGCAATTTGAATAATGAAAGGAACATGCCAAACTAGAGTGTATGCTTATTTTCTGCTGCAGTGTATTTCTATTCTAGATATTAGTTGATTCTTTTTTAATTTATATTTTATCTAAACTTTCATTTTCACTGAATAGTGCCAGTGAAGAAGGAACCACTGGACTTGAGGCAAGGCCGAAGAAGGTAAACCAGATTTACCCGAAACCCTAGCTCAAAGTGGGCTTGTTCCTCTTGTTTTCCAAAAAGTGTAGGCACCCAAAATGTTTTATATTTTGTGTGGAAACAATCTCCATACCATCAATTGACACATACTCTATGCAAAAGTGTTATATATGCAAGGCCATACCTCAATATAACAACTTCTCCAATGTTAAAAGATAAGGCTACTAATGAAAATAAGGTAACTAAGTGTAAATATGCCTAAATGT
Source organism: Pseudotsuga menziesii (assembly GCA_001517045.1). Taxonomy (NCBI): domain Eukaryota; kingdom Viridiplantae; phylum Streptophyta; class Pinopsida; order Pinales; family Pinaceae; genus Pseudotsuga; species Pseudotsuga menziesii. The sequence goes on from LPNX010413351.1 coordinate 4,495, forward strand.
TGTGTGGGAAATGACACTTTGTTGTCACAAATTTTGCCCTTTTAACATTTTTATTAGCAGATCTGGATGGAAAATACAAATCTCTACTACAATATCTCATGATGCTTTGGAAGCTTCAATACCAGCACATTTTTTGCTAGGTAGGTATGATAACAAGGACAGAAGAAGTCGTGATTGTTGGTTGATTTAGTGAGTCTCAAACTAGGTCAAGAAGTGAACATAATTAATCTCTCTTCTATTGTTATTATTTTTGTACATGTTCACACCTGGAAGCTACCCACCAAAGTACTCTTTATAAGAACAATGTTCTGTCAGAAAGGTGCATGACCTTAGGCCATCGAAATTCCTCAGTTATAGGAAAAAATTTAGACTTCATCAATACTTAATTTGTCTTCTTCGTGACTATCCATAATAATCCAAAAACAAAGCAAATGCTTCTAAGTCCTTTGTACTTCATCTTCAAGTACTTCCTCCTTGGCTTGCATGTCATTTTAATGGCCAAATCCGTTCCAAAAGAGAGTAGGATTTTTGCAAGGTAGAACACCACCATCTATGGATCTCAAACTCATCAACTCAGATACACATATGTCCATAAATTCTTCTAGATGTTCTTGATTTCTTCTAACTCTCATTTACTTGACAGGATGATGTTATGAATGCATTGTCAAAGGATACCGATGATAAGGCTGGACAGGAAGCTTTAGCAAGTGCATGGCATGCACCTGAGGCAGTGGAGCAGTTTTGTGGAGTTTTGGAATCCTTGAGAATGGAGCTAGATGAAATAAGTGGGCAAAAAGGCAAGGTTCGTTTTTTCTTTTTCAGAGTCTTGAGATACTTATTAAGTATAACTCACATTTCTGAATGTGCATTTTGTTTTCTTAGCTGAGTATCAAGGATTTAACACTCAAATATAAACTAGGCAGATGGGGTAAAACAAAATTATGCTAGAATATATAGAGGCCTTTACAAAAGACATGGACAAATTTCGAGATAGACTTAAAGATTGAAGGTTCAGTACATGAACTTGGCCTGAGTGAATGTTAATTAATTTTAATTTAAATTTCATGCTAAACAAGTTTCAAATCTTGTAATGGCTATCATCCTGACAGGGATACAGTCTCAACAGGAATGAGTTCCTCTCTTATGATATTATGTATTTTTATGGTGTCTCATTGTAGCTAGATGGCTTGTGCAGAATGTGAGACCCTTGCCAGAGGAAATTCAAGATGCTTTACGAGCTGCATATAAACATTACAGCAATTACTTGGAAGCATTTGGCCAAGAAGAAACTTACTTGAGAAAGAAAGTTGAAACGGAGTTGGGCCGTCAAATTATTTATATAAAGATGCGATGTAGTGGGCTTGACGCAAAATGGGGAAAGGTGTGTATTATGTATTCCTTTCCAGAGGAACTTCCCTAGAGGTTGAGGGTAGAAACTAACATTTTGTGGAGCATACTTCTTACCAATGTTAGGACCAAATTAGATGCAAATGTTTATTGAAATGATTCATTAACCTTGTCAGAAAAACTTGAGTGCTATTATTTATTTATTTCATTGTATTATTGCTAGTGTATGCAATTTCATAAACTCAAGTTTCAAACACTTGATTGGCAGGTTTCACTTCTTGGCACCTCTGGAATTTCTGGCTCGTACATTGAACAGCATAGTTAGCCTTGTTAAAGCTATCCCTGAAAGGCTGGGGATTGTTTTTAATATAAAGCTTGTTGAACCCTTAACTTATCAAAGCTTCAGTTTTTTATCACATAGCAAGTTTTAGGTAGAAACTGTGTGCATGATTTGGACACTTGCTGTTCTTCACCAGGATTTGGGATAGTGATGCTGTTGGTTTTTGTGAAGACTATTGATATAGATTATGGGATTGTGCAACAAATGTGTTTTTGAAGAGAATAAAATAATGTCCTTCTACATCATATATTTTTTACACAGAAGAATCTGGTTGATGTTATAGCTTGTTTGGCAAGCTGTTTAGTCATATACACGAAATCACCATATTCAACTAACTATTTTTTGGTGCCTAAGATGCCCATATATATATTTTATAAAAACTACAGAGAGCATCGCTATAGCGACGACTTGCCGTGGAACTTTGCGACGTCTTCCCGTCGATATAGCGACGTCTTACTGTCGCAGGTATAGCATCCCCATCACTATAATTGGGGTTTGTCTTTTTCATTTTAGGAAGGGCCATCGCAATTGCGACGTCTTGCCGTCACAATTGAGACGTCTTCCCGTCGCTATAGAGACGACTTACCCATGGAAATATACACATAGAAAAATAGAACATCGTCTCTCTTGCCACGCAATTAACGGGTCGTCGCTATTGCCACGGTAAAAAAAAGACATAGACGTGGCTATTTCCACGCTTCTCTGTGGAAATTGCCATGTTTTGGCCGTGGAAAAATTGATCACTTGTACTAGTTCTTGTTAGTTTTTCAACATTAAGCTAGCATTATTAGGATCTTTAACTGAGAGAATAACAAGTACAATAATCAAACACAAGAGACAATGAACATAGTGTTTTTCCTCAGGGAAACCATAAATGGAGAAAACCCTGCAACTTCCTTAGAGATAGAATCAACACCAAAATAGAAAATCCCAAAATAGTAAGTGATACCCGACAATAGTAACCTTATTCTTATCTAGCCCCAGTGTCTTCTCCTCACTCAACTATGCACTACACTTGAGTGTGTATGACATGTGTGATAAATAGAGAAGTCACTTCTCTATTTATACTGCTTCTCAGCATGACTAAAACCCTACTAGGGCCGACTTCACTAAGTGAGTCTAATAACCCTAGTGCCCCAAAAATGCGGGGACTTTAACCCTTAGATAGTAGGAGGGTTACCCACAATGACTTGACATGACTTGTTTACATTATAGATCCCCCTGATCGAAACATCGAGGCATGACAACATGAATCAATTACATTATAGACACATCCTGGAATAAACATTAGGTTACAATACATAAGATACATAGATGAATACATTCCGAAGTTACAAATACATCAACACTCCCTCTTAACTAGGAAGGTATTCTTTTGACACAATTTTCAGCACTGGTATTCTTCTCTGTATCAACTAGATCATCTCATCATTTTCATATTCTTTGTCTTCTTCATCTTCAAGTCATCTTCTTCTTCAAGTCTTCTTCATCATAGGATCTGCATCATCATGACTACTGGCTCATCACTGCTGGATCATCATCACATCTGGATCATCACTCGATCTGGATCGTCATCAAGTCTGGATCATCATCACATCTGGATCATCACTTGATCTGGATCATCATCACAACTAGATCATCACTTGATTTGGATCATCATCAAGTCTGTATCATCACATCTGGATCATCATCAAGTCTGGATCATCATCTGCTATCTCATAATGGCGTTATCTCAATTCTTCTAGTCACAAGAAGTTCTACAGAGTCATTCCTGTAGCCCTACCCTTCATGTAGGTCTTCATCAGTGCTTATATCTAACACTTAAGTTATAATGGCCCACCTAGATCTTACATCTGATCTCATCTTGTCAGAAAGGCACGCTTAGCAATCACATCTGACCTCATCTTGTCAGAAAGGCCCAACATTCACATCTGACCATGTGTAAACACATCGCACCAGAATGGCTCAACACTTATATCTGATCATGTGCAAGCACATCACATCGGAAAGGATTTTCACTTACATATGACCCCATCTTGTTAGAAAGGCACAACACTCACATCTGACCATGTGTAAACACATCACGCCAGAATGGCTCAGCACTTATATCTGACCTCATCTTGTCAGAAAGGCTCTACAGTTACATTTGACCATGTGTAAACACATCACATCAAAAGGGCGTGCACTCACATATGATCATGAAGTAACTAATCCTATCATCACATCAAAATGGCACCTAGTCCTAGACTTAGCTACCTGGTAACTGACCAGGTGCCTCCATTCCCAGAATGGTAGTTGCCCTTACATCTGACCTACTCGTTAGAATGGCCAACACTCACATCTGACATGAGAGGAACTTAATCCTTTAGCCATGACAGAATGGTTTAGCCCTTACATCTGATCAAGTGGGAACACATCCCTCTCTCACATCAGAATGGCTTCTCAGTCGTAGACTGAGTTTTCCTAGTAATTGACCAGGCACCTCCATTCCCAGAATGGCAACAACAATCATATCTGATCACTTAGGAACCAATCCTATAGTTGCATCAGAATGGATCAGCTCTCATATCTAACATTTAAGGAACCAAATCCTCTCACCATGACAGAATGGCTCAGCCCTTAGATCTGACCATGGAAGGAACTTAATCCTCTCCCATGTCAGAATGGCTCACAGACTCATCACTTCCCTTTGGAGGGAACCTCGATCTAGAGAACACCAAGATTTTCCTTGAAGTACTCAATCTTCACCCTAACCAATGGCTTCATCAATACATCAGCTATCAGATTTTCCATCGCAACATACTGGAGATTCACTGCTCCCCTTTGCACCATATCCTTGATATAGTGATACTTGATCTTGATATGCTTCGAATTGTCATGGAACACTGTATTCTCTGACAACTTCACGCAACTCTGGTTGTCACAGTGTATACAAGTAGCATCCAACTAGAGATCAAATATATCAGACAGTAGCTTCCTTAGCCATACTACCTCACAACTAGCTGGACAAGTTGCGACATACTCTGCTTCAGCTGTACTCAGTGCCACACAGGATTTCTTCCTACTAAACTAAGAGATCACACCTGATCCCATACTGAAGCAACACCTTGAAGTGCTCTTCCTATCGATGGCACTGCCTGCCCAATCTGAATCAACATAACCCTCTGGGTTAATCTTCTGATTCACCTTGTACTTGAGCCCATAATCAACTGTACCCCTTAGGTACCTCAGAATATTCTTTGCAGCAATCAAGTGAACATTTCTCGGATCTGTCAAGAACTAGCTAAAGGTGTTCACAGCAAAGCAAATGTCTGGTCTCGTGTTCATTAGGTATATCAAGGACCCAATCATCTGACGATACATCGTAGCATCAACCAACTCTGATGAAGCATCACTCAATAGATTCAGGTTCGATGCCATAGGTGTGGCTGTGGCTTTGCAGTCCATCATCCCAAACCTCTTCAGGATCTCTACTTCATACTTCTCTTGTCTAAGGAAGATTCCATCTGCACTCTGCCACACCTCCATGCCTAGAAAATAATGCATCATACCCAAGTCCTTCATTTCGAACTCGGCAACAAGATTTCTCTTCGTATCAGCAATCAACCCATCCATACCTATTACAAACAGATCATCTACATATATTAGGAGCATCACTGGGTTGCCATCTTCAAACTTGTAGTAAAGGTTGGAATCTGCTTTACTCTTGGTAAAGCCCAAACTGGATAGAAAGCTGTCAATTCTGCCATACCAAGTCCTGGGTGCCTGTTTCAAACCATAAAGGGCTTTCTTCAATTTGCATACATGAGACTCCATGTCATGTGTCTCAAAATCGAGTGGTTGTTCTACATACACTTCCTCTTCTACTACACCATTCAAGAAAGCAGTCTTGACATCCATCGGGTGTATCTTCCATTTCATCACTGCAGCCAGAGCTAGTACTGATCTGATGGAAGTGTATCTGGATATAGGTGCTAATGTTTCTTCATAATCTATTCCTTTCTGAGAGAAACCCTGAGCCACAAATCTTACTTTATATTTTTCAATGCTACCATCTGCAGCATGCTTGATCTTGTAGATCCATTTGGAAGTCACAACTGACTTCCCTTCTGGTGTTGGGACAACATCCAAAAGATCATTCTTCATGATCGATTGGTACTCTTCGATCATAGCATCCTTCCATTCTTTCCATTCTACTGCTTCTTCATAGCTGGAAGTTTCTTTATCAATGAAATCACATAGTAAAGCTACATACCCGGAGCAGGATCTAGTCCTCTTTCTTTCTCTGTGTTTCTCTTCTGGAGCCCCATATCTTTTTGCACCTTGGATAATTTCACATACCCAATCAGGTTTCCTCTTATGAGGATTCTTCTCCAGAGGTGGATCTACAGGTCTTTGTGGTTCTTCAAATTCTCGATCTTCTTCTTGAGTTTCTTCGTTCATGGTTGTATCATGAATTTTGGGTGCTTCTTCTTCTTCAGGTTCTTCAGCAGGTCTCTTTATGGATTTGTTGTAATCTATGTCTTCATCAAATGTCTCCATACTGATGTCAATCTTCTTGTATCCTAGGAAATATATTCTGTAAGCCTTCAAGCTTTCAGAGTATCCCACAAATATACAGGATTCTTTCCTGAAGGATCTAATTTTTTTCTCTTCTCTTTTGGAATGTGTATGTACACAGGACAGCTGAATATTCTGAGATGGTTGACTTTTGGTTTCTTTCCAAAGAAGACTTCTTCAAGAGTCTTGTTCTCAAGTACTTTATGTGGAGTACGGTTCTGTACATGCACTGCTGTTCTGGCAGCTTCCACCCAAAGATGCTTAGGAAGATCTTGATCATGAAGCATAGCTCTTGCAGCTTCCATGATAGTTCTATTCTTTCATTCTGCAATCCCATTCTATTGTGGATTATAAGGAGTGGACAACTCCCTCTTAATCCCTGATTCTTTACATAGCTCTTTGAATTTATTCGAAGTGAATTCTCCGCCATTATCTGATCGAAAGGTCTTGATCTTCTTTTCAGTGTGATTCTCAATCAATGATTTGAATTCCTTGAACTTGCTGAATACTTCGTCTTTGTTCTTCATGAAGTAAACCCATGTCTTCCTAGAAAAATCATCAATAAAAGAAACATAATATGCATACCCACTTAGGGAGCTTGATGACATAGGACCGCATACATCGGAGTGGATGATTTCCAAGATTCCTTTTGCTTTGCTTTCGCTACTTGGAAATTTCTTTGTGTTTTTTCCTTTCGCACATCCTTTGCAGACCCCATCATGTTTTTCTTGTATTTCTGGAAGACCTTCAACAACTTTTCTTGCAAGAGGTAGTGCTCTGTAATGCACATGTGCAAGCCTTCTATGCCAAAGTTCACTTGGCTCTACTGTGTCATGGACCAAGGCTTGTCCTGGATGGCCCTTCAATTTGTACAAACCTCCTTCTTGTTCACCAATCACTATTGCATCATCAATAGTCTTTCCTTTTGGCCACATGATGACTTGACCATCTATGAATGCAACCCTCATTCCTTTTGCATCCAATGCTGATATGGAGAGAAGGTTCTTCTTGAGTCCTGGCACAAACAAAACTTCCTTCATTGTCATAGACTTTCCAGAGTCTAGCTTATAGGAAGATTCCCCACTACCTTTTATTGGATACTGGTAGTCATCTCCTAGCTTCACCTTGTGAGGTGATTCATGGTTTCAAAGTTTCACAAAGGATTCCTTGAATCTAGTCATATGTTTGGAAGCCCCACTGTCTATAAGCCAATCATCACTTCCATGAGTAATGTTTCCTGTGAGAGCGGAAATAAAAACGTATTCATCCTCGCTTGAAGAATCTTCACTTTCATATCTAGTTCTCTTTGATGAAGGTTCATCATCCTCTGCAGCATGAGCATGATGTCTTCTTTTGTTTCCCTTCTTCTTGTGAGAGCTAATTTTGTTCTTAGGACAATCTCTAGCAAAGTGTCATTTTTCATCACATGTATAACAAATGAACTTACACCTATCTCTAGGATTTCTAGAGTTATTCCTTTGATGAGAGTACTTACTTCCGTGATGGATGGATCTGGGTTTCTTAGATTGTATTGTGAGAGCTTGATCTTCACTTCCCAACTCGAGCTGCTATCTGAGCGTCTTATTGAGAATATTCTTCCCACAGTCTGCTGAACTTGACTAACTTCTTTCTAGCACATATCCCTTGAATGAAAGAGTCCCATGTCCTAGGGAGACAATTCAAGGTGGTCATCACAATTTCTGCATTCTCCACTTCTTCATCTACTGCTTCTAATTGTTCCTTGATCTGAGAAACCCTTGTGAATTAAGACTGGATGGTCTCTACATTCTGGATCTTCACATTCGTCAGTTGATTCCTCAAAGTCATCTTCCAGTTTATGTTCTTCCCTTCAAACAATTTGGTTATGGCATCAAACATAGTTTTAGGTATCTTGAGAGAGGACACCTGTGGGATAAGGTGATCCTTGATAGAATCAGCAATGATCCTCTTTTCCATAACCAACTTCTTCTTATGCAAGGCCTTAGCCTAATCTCCCTATGGAACTGGAATATCCTCATTGATGTAGGAGTCCAACTCATTCTCTTCCAAGATTAGGGAGATCCTATAATTCCAGGCTCGAAGGTTATCAACTCCCTCAAGCTTTTCATCAAGCTTGGTATGATGAGACATCTTAACTGAGAAACTCAAATGGAAATAAAAAATATTTAGATCTTACCTGGTCAAGATGTCGGATCTGGATTTGGAGCTGAAATCCTGTAGTACTGGTTCAGGAGCAAATTATGGTTTTTTCTTTTTTGGAGTTTTGTCCAACCAAATGCTTTGAAATTGATCCCTAACTTCAATTTTGGGGAGGAGATCAATCCAGGCCTGGGCTCACTGAAAAATTCCTCTTCTATGAAAATCCCTAATTTTCGGCAATAGTGTCAGGTCCAAAATTGAAAAACCTCAGAATTGGATTTTGCTTCGATAGAAAGATGCGCCCTAAGGAGGAGAGTTATTCCACCTTACTTTTGCTGAAAATATATGGAGGAAGGTCCACAAAATAGGAATCCCTAGTTCCCACAGCTGCATAGTGTCTCCTTCTCAGGTTAGCTCTGATACCATGTTAGTTTTTCAACATTAAGCTAGCGTTATTAGGATCTTTAACTGAGCGAATAACAAGTACAACAATCAAACACAAGAGACAATGAACACAATGTTTTTCCTTGGGGAAACCATAAATGGAGAAAACCCTACAACTTCCTCAGAGATAGAATCAACACCAAAATAGAAAAGCACAAAATAGTAAGTGATCTCCCGACAGAAGTAACCTTCTTCTTATCTAGCCCTAGTGTCTTCTCCTCACTCAACTATGCCCTACACTTGAGTGTGTATGAGATGTGTGCTAAATAGAGAAGTCACTTCTCTATTTATACTACTTCCTGGCATGACTAAAACCCTACTAGGGCCGACTTCACTAAGTGAGTCTAATAACCCTAGTGCCTCAGAATTACGGGGACTTTAACCCTTAGACAATACGAGGGTTTCCCACAATGACTTGAAATGACTCATTTACATTATAGATCATCCTAATCGGAACATAGGGGCATGATACATGACTCAATTACATTATAGACACATCCCGGAATAAGCATCGAGTTACAAGACATAAGATACATAGATGAATACATTTCGAAGTTACAAATACATCAACACACCTTCTGAAAATTGAAGACAACTGAACTGCACATTTGAAATTTAAAACCGAAACTGAAATTAAAACTGAAACTAAAAACAAACTGAGAGCTACTGAATGCAATGCTCTCCATGTCGAGCTTATTCAGATTTACTTACCTACCCTACTTACTAAGCATCAATTCTAAGTTAAGTAACTTTTGACTTCCAATGAAGCCACTCAAGCAAATGATCCCATAAACCAACTTTCTCTTCATGCTTGATAAAACACAGAGATGACAAACTTAATGCCAGAAAGTTATAATAAAGAAATTGGTCATTACAGTAGAGATATAACTAGTCATTACCACTGCCAATATTCTCCATGTATTCTTCCACTGGATCATAAAAATCATGACAGCCTTCAAAAAATTCTGTCATTTGCTTACCATGAGAAGGCTGTCCCAACTGTAAATTCCCTTGCACATTGTCAAACTGATCTTCAAAAGAACCATGCAAGGAAAACACGTGACAATTTCTAGGCAAGACATCCACAACTTCAAACTTCATATTCTTTATATGTTTTAGTAGAAACATCATTCATTTCTTCAATAGGATTGAGCAAATAGATTTCTTCTTGACAAAAAAATTCTGAATTTGAAAAACAAAAAGAGACATCCATTTGAGAACCCCCATCTTCTTCTTTGTTATTCAATTCTTCATTGCATATTGTTGTTTTTCCTAAAGGCAGGGATTGATTGAATAACTGTCCTCCTCACTCATCATCCAATCCAAGGAAATTTATACATTCATCTATAATATCAAATTTCTGTTTGTGATCTTCAACATGTCTAGTTTCCACTATGTTTTCATACTTTTGATCTTGGATTGCAATGAAATTTTCTTCACTAACAGAAATTGTGACAGGCTGATTGCATTCTTCAGAAAACAAATTAGTACACCCATCTCCTTTCCAATCACTAGGCTGATCATCTTCTTCAAGCAAAGAGAGCTTTATATATTCATGTAAATCTTTAGGTGTAATATGAATTTGATCAACATGCAAAGGTCTTCCTTCAACCACTATTTCAAAATATGATTTCTCTTTACTTGCATTTTTAGAAAATGAACATGTGGAGGGACTACAAGACTGATATTTTCCAGAATTATCATCTTCTGTGTAATCAATCACACAAGCATTGTAACTTTCAAGAGATTGTTGTTGCGAAAAGGAATTTTCTGATTGGGAAGGGGAGGCCTCTTCTTGTAACAAAATTTTGGAAGTTGAATAATATGAGGAAGGATTTGATTGACAGTCCCAAACCCTCTCTTGGTCACACAGAGAACAACAAGAATGCTGCAAATGATCATCAGTTTCAGGAAGAGAGATATAAATGGTTGAAACAGAGCTTTGGTCTATGTCAACTTTAGTCAAGGAAGACAATACTGACCGCTGGGAATTTTCTTGAATATCATGGTAGTTGGTTTGTATTTCTTTTTGAGATGAATATTCATGTAAGATATCTAAAACCTCTTCATCCAAATACCGATCATCACCACACTCATCTTTCACATTTTCAATGAACTCTCTATCGTGTGTGCAACAATCTTGAAGTAACAACAAATAAGGATAATGCCTTTTGAAATGTTCATGAAACATTATATAAAAGTATGTAAGGGAGGATAAAATTCCTGCTAGAAATCCCTCATACCAATACCTTGCATATCCTTCTAAGCTAAACATGAACAGTTTCATTAAAGAATCTTCATGCCATCCCACTCCCAGCTTATGTATATGCTTATGAAATCTAAATAAATGAATGACAGCATCATCACCCTTTTCATCATTGAATCTTGGAAGATATGTTTTCCAATATACCATAGGTATTTTTTTGGGATAACCAGGAATGGAAGTAAGATTCATAGGAGCATACCTTGCAGCCTGAGAATTCATCTTGATGGTGGAGAAACTGAATCAACTCCTCAAACTTTGCAACCCCATTTGATAGTGGAGATGCCATAGAACATTATGAAGAATAGATCCTTCATAGATGGAGCCACTAGGTGAAAAGAGACATGACCTTCTTGATGTCTGACCATTGTTCACCATCAACATTCAAATCTAAAACTTTCATTCGCACTTGCAGTCTGTTACCTTTCGTTCAACAACAGACGAAGCATAGCAAGTATGAATTCCAAACTATTATACCCAAAGTTTCAGACATGAAAGAAAACAAAACGGGAGAGATAAACTGAAAAAACATTCACATAAGAAAAGAAGTAACAGACTGCAAGTGCGAACGACACATGAATCCCTGTATGAAAACACCGACCTTGGCTCTGCAATTATATTAAAATTCTCTTGAAAAACACACACAACAAGATTACAATGGTTTCAACCCTTTCTCCTTCTTCAGGAGGTAAATTTATAGCATTTTTGACTTCCTAAACCGACATTCAGGAATCAAAATTTTTTACAAACTGGAGAAAATCTTCTAACAAACTTCGAACGTGGCCTACACACCATGATTCACATAAGACAAAAATAAAATGCGGACTACTAGAAAAATAGGCTTAAAGCCCCTCCTGCATATCCTAGATGGTGATAGGTGTGAAAAAATTGAAAGAGGTTTTTGTAATTTTCCATATTCCCAACAAAACCCATGTCTTTGTTTCCTCTAATTCAGCTCCAGCTCCTCAGGATATGATTTTGAAACTGATGACTCAGACAGTAAACCTGTAAATTTCTAGAAAATTATCCTATGAATATATTTTAAATTATCCTAACCTGTGATACCTGTGTAAAATATGAAGGAGGTTTTTGTATATAGGAATGTTATTAATAAACACCTCTCTCAGTTTCCTGAAATTCAACTCCATTTTCCTGAACAAATTCTTTGAATGTGATGTCTGAAACAGTCCTTTGGAAACCCTAAAACATAGCCTGTAAAAATAAATTTGTTTCTCCTAACCCATAATACCTGGGTAAAAAATAAAAGAGGTTATTGAACATGATCCCGTTCTTAATAGAAACCTCATTCAATTTCAGAAAACTCTTTCTGGTTTTCCGGAAACAATTGATTTACAATAATGACCAAAACAACCATTTATAGGGAAAAATTTACCGGTCGCTTTAAAAAATGCCTGTAAATGCTCTTTATAATAAATATGCTATCTAAAAATTGTCATCACCAGACTCAAACAAAGTGTATAACCATTGAACTCTAAACACTCTTCATTTTCTCTGAACAGAAACATTTAGGATCACTAATCTTGTTCTCAAAGAATGAGATAAAAACACATGTTTTTATTCACTCATTCCATCTAATACTGAACCATTAACTAAATAGCATTTCCATCTAGCAGGAAGCTTTACAACCATCAATTTGATTTTCCAATTCAACACGTGCCCTAAGATGCCCACCATTTAAAATTTCGTGAATTGTAAAACTTCATTTCTCCTTGCTAGTTGACAATGCGTAATACATTCACGCCGTTCATCCTTTCCCAGCCATATCGTGGCCATTAAAATATGTAGGATTTTAAATGATTTTGCAAATTGAAAAAGTTCATTATCTCATGCATATTCATAATGCGGAATTTATTTGAGCCGTTGGATGAAATGTGCTTTAATCTGGATCGTTGATCATTGTTTAGTTTGCAGGAGCTTTAATTATACACAATTCCTCCGGCAGAGAGCACAAGACACTAGCATTGTCACTATCACTTATTTCCCGTTCAACTGGAATCCATTTCTTTGTATCTGGTGCTGCATATGTTACCTTCTTTAGTATATCTGGATTGTAAGATTTCAGCATTAGCACAATGAAAACAGGATTGACTTCTGATTGATGATTTGAAACAATGAAAATTTATGTGAGGGTATCGTAAGCTTTAGATTCACTGTTCTATTAGGCTCAGTCTGGAAATTCTCAAGATCTTGTTCCTCGGTATGCCAAGCATTATATTTGTACAAACCACTCAAACTGGAAGTGCATGAACTATTTGGTGCGTTCGAGGGAATACCAGATTTTTCATTTCAACTAATGACACTACCAATTGCTCCGCCTCTTAAAATGAAAATATTATTTAGTGTTAATTTCTTCAATTTATTTATTGCAGAAATTTTACTTTAATTAATCTCCACATATAAATAATTATATTCTCTCCAGCAATATCTGTTGATGTAAAGAATCCTCACGCTTTTATATTTTGCTTCCTTTTGATGAGGGAATTATCCCACATGCAAGGGAACACTTACCTGTAAACTGTTTATAAAAACCAATCATTTCAAACTATACCAAGGAACAATGTGTGTATTAGTCTTGGAGAGCTCGCTTGGACTTTGGTGGAAAGATTTGCTTGGTGTGTGGACCCCACTCAACTTGGTAATGAGTGGCCTTGTGCCAACAACATTTTTTATAAAAACTTAATTTATCTTTTTAATAATAAAAAATAAACTTGGATACAATATAAAACTTGACTTATAAAGCCAAAATTTATATATAAAAACCAATGTTTATAAATTTTATTAAAAATGAATAAAATTCTTTTTTTTTTAATTCATAGGAATTACTTTTTTTTTGCTCAAAGATTCTAACCTTTTTCTCGTGCCACCTCGGAATTTTTATAAATTGTTTTAATGAGGAATGTTTGAAAACCATTTGATCCTCAAGAGAAACTCAAAATTTTCAGGCAATGAGGTTTACTGCGGCAAAACTAAAATGGTCCTAACACTCTATATGCTTCAGTTTCTTCTATTGAGCAGTTATGCCCTACATGAACATGCTCAATGGTTCCGAGTTTGACTGATATGTCAACTGGGGTTGTTTTATTAATGTTGCATAGGTTTCCTTTAGATTATGTATTTTGCAACAATACAGGCGTTTGCAGATGGGTGACAATATCAGTACTGATAAGTGTTTTAAGGTCAAAACCTATTGAAGTGGCGTTGGGAAGAAAAGAAGATTGATGATGATGATCTTCCCATACGAGTTCGCTCTCACTCATAATATCCATGATGGACTCATCTAAAGGAAAAGTCTATGTAAGATAATCTAGAGTGGGAAGAGAAGGTTCTAACCAATAAGGCAGGTGGTAAGGATCCGAAGCCACAAGATGAAGGTCATCAACATGGTTATCGGAAATGGATTGGATAACATCATACTTTGCTTCATGCAGGCCAAGCGAGGATGACTCAACAATTTATTTGACCTTGGTACTAAAGCTAGTTATGGAAATCATATTTATTGTCGCCGTTGCTATACTAGGAGGGATTGACAGAAACACAGCCATGAGGGTGGAGTCTTTTAGCATACCTATCCCAATTGATTGATAAGGAGGAGGGGATTGACCTAGCATAGGGATGTTATTCGTCGTGGGGGTTGTAACATTTGGCGTGCAATACTCAAGTTGATTGATAGTCACAATCTTTCTCATATGTGAAAATTGGAGAGTTCTAAATATTGTCAAAGCGACAGTGGTCATAGTGTAAAACCAATTCCTCCCCAATAGAAGATTGTAATCTAACGCGGCATCAACCACTTCCACCTAAATGGAAATAGTCTTTCCCCCAAGCTCGATAGATAATGCTTGAAATAGACCATGGGGCTGAAAACCTCGTCCATCAAAAGATTTCAAGGTAGCAGGTGATTTCATAACCTCAGGAGAACCAATGAATCTCTAGCAGGCTATAGACAAGATTGATGTCGAAGCTCCTTCATCCAGGACGGTTCGATGGACATTTCTCCCAACTACTTTAGAAGCAATCTGAAATGTGAGTTGGTGAGGAAGTTTGGAGTTATAGTTCTCTATGTTGAAATGAATCAAATTGGTATCATCTGGGTCTAATGCCCCCAAATATGTTATCAGGTTTTTACGTTGAGTGGGACAAATTTGGAGTACCTCAAGGGTAGACATCGTAGAAGGTGCCTGAGTCAGATCTTTAACAACATTACAGAATTGCGTAGCTTGGGAATTGGGATTGAAAATAGACTTCCTGAGGGTAGGCTTAGGTGGTCATAAAATAAGTCAAGATTAGGTTTTTCGATCACTAGAGGGCCATTACACGGAGATGGGGGAGAACTAGTAGAAGGGGATTTGTCAGAAGAAGGATTTTAGTCCTTTTTCTCTACTGGCTTTCCATAATATTGACTATGAGTACTAAAACTGATGGTCTCAGAAGACATCATTATGATTTCTTCTGTGGAATTGGAGGTTCCCTGATTAGACAGGTGGTCTATCAGTTGTTGTTGAGAGGGAAAAGGATCAGTAAGAACTGCTGGTGTGGGGTTACTTTTCAAAAATTTACTAATCTCACCACGATGAGGACATTATTTGGTGAAGTGATCCCCTCCACATAATAAGCAGGGATATTTGGATTCCATATTCCCTTTATCATTCGTGTTAGTAATTGGTTTAGGATTCTCCTATTGGTTCCCAGGTTTCTTGTTTTTACCTTTTCCCTTTTTCTCATTGCGAGGTGCCTATGAACTTTGAATAGAATTCACCTCACCGGAAACCATAGGAGTCGAAGGAGTAGTGGTAGAAGAATTTTTTTGTTTGGTAGGTTTAGCTATCGATGAGGGTTGGATAGAACCAACTGCCCCATCAACAGGAGTCTCTATTGGTGTCTTAGCAGGATTTGTGCTAGGGCGAGGAGCTTGAGGAATTAGGTCATACAGCGTTTCGGATTGGGAATAGACCAAATCTAGATACTGAGCGTGACTAATATCCTTCTCTTCAGTAACAATAACGCCCATAGCCACATCTTGGGAAATAGGAGGAAACCATGACTTAGTGAACCAATCAGCTAGGAGTTCTTCCGGGATGGGAGCTTTAATGAGTCTTCTCCACCTTCTCCACTCATGGATATGATCCGATATGTGTGTGGAGGTGTTTTGACGGAGTGAAATTAAAATATTCGTACCCATTTCATAACGAATGGGTAGCTGAAAGTATGTAAGGAAAACAATTGCCATAGAGATAAAGTCAACAAACGAATGTTGTGGAAGTTCAATGTACCATTCCACAGCTGTACCAGTCAATGTGTGTTTGAAGAGTCTTAAACAAACAGAATCGTCCATCAAGGAGTTCGAGGAACACCATAGATGGAAGGTCATAACATGGTTTTTGGGATCACCTCCCTGCTTTCCATTGAATTTTGGAATGTTCGATGGAAAACTTACCGGAATCGCGGGCCACGAAGGGTTGTGTCGAATGGGATCATTTATCAATTTGGAAAAATCAAGTAAGTACAAAGTTTCTAGAAAAGGTAACTGATGATTGGGCTCCACATACTGGTAGTATTGATAAGGCATGTATCCATTGGTAGGACCATATGTTGACTGGTATATAGGTTGTTGAAATGGTTGACGAGATGAACCTCCTGAAGAGCCACCTGAAGGGGTTTGAGTGCCAGGATTGGGACCACTAGGACCACTTGGTCTTCTTGGACCTCCAGGAATAGCTCACCATCTAGGACCACCAGGAGGAGGACCGTGAGAACCTCTACGACCACCAGGAGGAGTAGTTCCAGGACCTCCAGGACCATGAGGAGGAGGACCTCCAGGACCCCCGGGGGGAGGAGCTCTATATGGTGGTCCCCCTACACCTCTAGCAGTATGAATGGGTATTCCTCATATTGCTTGCATGTAAGATCAGTTGGGTTTCCCCCACGGTGTAAATGTATTCCTAGGTTAAGGAATTCTAGTGTAAGGCATTCCAGTAGGTGGAGGTTGATAATTCATATTCCCTACAGGTACTTGATTTTCTGGGTAACCATAACCCCACGAGGATTGATTAACTACAGGTTGTGCCACTAGGGGCTGACCTGAACTTAAAGGAGGGTTTACCATATTTGTATTCGTGGAAGGAACATATACTGTGGATTGTCCTATAGTAGAGGTCTGTCTATTATTAGTAGAAATTCCACTAGTGGGTAACGTAGGTCGCACCGGGGGTTTCCCCTGGCATTAGAAGGTATAGACACTACTAGAACTGAAGGTTTCCCCCCATTCATAGAAAGTATAGGGTGACTAGAGACAGAACTAGAATTTAAAACTGTAGGGGCGGAATTAGAGGTTTGACCTAGATTGCCAAAAGTCTCACCATATGCTGGATGACCATCAGTGGAAGCTCTAATTTCAGCCACAGGACAAGGATCCGTATTACATGGTAATCTAGCTGATATAGATGTATGAGGTGTAGGTGCAGCCAAAAATCTATCTAGCCTATGCATTCTCTCTTGAAAATATTCTGCACGATGCATAGATGCTTGGATTTATCTATATTCTTCTTCACCTGGAGAATTTTGTTCAGGAGAGGTTCTATTAACCCCAAATGAGGAAATTGCCTGACGCATAGAAGTTCTCTAAAATGGAGCATCAAGGCCATACTTAGGTGCATGAGGACTATCGGTACAACCTTCCATATGAGGATGAAAGGAAGTGTCAGCCATAGGAGGCTGTTGAGACAAGGGATTAATATAAGAAGTGAATTGGTCTTCACTTTCTACAACTAGATTTTCTTCCTCATGGGAACTAGTTGCAGCTCCTTAGTCGATGGTTTCCATTGGACTTTCTCCCATTACAAAAGGAAAATTGGGTGGTAAGCCCTGATTCCTTCTGGATCGTCTCAACTAAAACTCATCCAAATTGTATCAATTACTAAACTAACATAGGGTCTCAAAAACTAAGAAAAATCACACAAAAATTTCTCCTACTCAAGCTATAGGCCACAAGAAAACTTAAGTGATAGGATGAGCTCAAAATAGTCGGTCTCTCACCAGGATTGTCAAGCAAGTGCAACTTGCAATATACTCAAGGTACGTGTGTAGTAATCTCCTCGAGTGTTGTTCTCGGTGTATTGCTCCAAACAAGATGGCCAAAGGCTTTTTCTCAGTTGGATAAGGAATCCTAGTAGGGTCTCCCGATATACGCAAGGTATGTGGTATCTCAAATCGGTAGTAGTGTTGTCTAATGCAAAACCATTCACAAGGGACCTTCTGATATACAATAGAGTACTTGAAGTACCTTTCTATATACCTCAATGGTATGTGAAAGGACATTCAATATACTGACGGTACATGGAAGAACCGCGCGAGTCTCGGGTTGTAGTGCTGACAAAGTAATGACAGCACCTATGTTTTACGATGCTCAAACATGTCACTAACTTATCACTCAAATTTCTATACAATTTTAGACCTATAACTACTGTTAATTTTATCTTGAGCGGTTAGGTGAATGCATGAGATTTTGACAGAAATTTAAAGCCATGCAAATATGAAATGCAGATAATTTCAACAATGCCTACCTATGGGAAGGTGATAGTATTTTCCTTTCAATTTTCATTTTTGAAACAAAAATTTCCCAAACCACTATGCTAAACCAAACTTTTTCCAAGAGAGAGAACAAGCAACAAGCTTCAAACCAATTTTGAAAACAAGAAAAGTAAGGTAAGATCTCTTTTTCTAAGAAGAAAGACCAAACACAATCAAAGGTACAATCAATAATTTTTCAAATTTTCCTTTAAAAAATAGAAAGATCTAACTTAAAAGCACTAATATTTTTCTTTTGATGAGATCAACGTATAAAATATAGAAAAGAAAGATTGAAATATGAAAGCTGATGAGGCTAATCAGAGGTCCAATAGCTCGTTCTCCAACAAAAATATAAACAACTCTCAACAAAAAAAATTCTTTTTTCGAAGCAAAAAGAAGTCCTTCACAAACCTTGTAATGAAAAATTAAATAATCTATCAATCAAGCAAGTCTTTCTTTTCATATTTGTCTAATCAATAATATTGAGATCTAACTTATGCTGAGCTCTCAGACAATGTTCCTTTCGAAAAACTCAAAACCAAGCAAGCAAAGAAATGGAAATATGAACATATCCTATCTATTTTGATTTCAACAAAACAAGCCTTTTACCACACCAAATTCAACAGTCAAGCATTTAGATCTCTTCAATACAAACCCAGACACTCAAAACTGAAAGTAAGATAACTAATTTTTTTTGCAAAAAACTTTGAAAAAACAAGTTTGGAAAGACCTACCTGGCACCGCTTTGAGAGGGTCACTGACCGAGTGGTTCTACTCGAGCACCACTTCTTGATTTTTTCTTACAAGGGATGGCACCGCTCCCTAGTAACTGAATTCAGGCGGTGGCATCGCTCCTTGCCTATTGTCCATGAGCGGTTGCCTATAGATATGCAAACAAAAAAATGGAAAAAAAGAAAAGTTAGATCACTGTGCAACTGACATTCAAATCATACATTAAAAGTATTTAAGAGCATAGAAGGTCAAAAAACTCAGATCTAAATAGATATCAAGATACCAAACCAATAACCACTTGATCAACTAGTGGATCTGATTGAACTGATGAAGAACAAGAGCTTTGGATTTTAGACAAGTGTTTTGAAAAGACTAAGGAAGATCAGATCAGCTAAAGCTCTTCCCCAGTGGAGTCACCATATTTGTTGCATCTTCTATGGACAGAAGCTTTTCCTCTGGTTTGAATGGTTCAGATCCAGAACAAATGGTTCAAAATAAGGTTGGAAGACTTTCCCTAGAAGCTACAGACACCTGGAATACAATATTTTATGGAGTGATGTGGTTCTCTTCTTATGACAAAATGTATCCAAGAAAATACCTTCATAAACACATCAAACACACAAGAGATCTAAGATACCGGAGTATCATCTATAGATCTATGTCAGTGACTAAGGAATCTGACAATAACATGCAAGATTATAACATAACTAGTATATGGGAAAGGAACCAACTCTACATTAATAAAATGAAGAAATATTTTATAACCTATGCCTTAGTGTTGATATGCTCTCTCACAAAACCAACATCTTGTCCCCTACAGCTCCAACTTGATCCCTCAAGCTCTCTTGAATGACTTAGGCTAGAATATCAAAGAAACAACATAACATTACTCCTCCCTCAACCATGGGAATGGAGCCTACTTTTATAGGCTTGCAATGGATAGGGATGGTTGAGAAATTGATGTGTGAGTTGGCTAGGAGATCCTACAAGGATGGATCCTAAGCCCAACTGACCCTAGTGATCAGGGATAAGGGTGCCACAAAGCCTTCTTTCGAGAATCTTCATGTGAACCTCTCTTTTTCACTTTTTACCAAGGGCACTGCTCTTTTTTCACCATGACAAAGCAGTTCTGGGCAGAACCGCACCTTGCTTAAAGGGTAAAGGCAATGCCACCACTTACTTCCAATGCATTACAGGCAGTGCAGAAGAAGGTACCACTTTTTTACTAAAGGGTAGAAGTGGTGCTGGATTTTCATATACAATTTTTATATCCGAACCAATGCTATTAGCTTCACAATTTGGGATTGAGGGAAACACTCAAGTTTGGGATCTTATCACATGCCGATGACCAGATTTAGGTATAATAGAATGCTCCCCAAAGCATGAGGCTAGAGGGATGCGATAGGAGAGAGCTTTGAAAGAGCAAGTTATAAATTCGAGGCAAGAATCAACTTGATCGGATATCATCAACCAGGCATCTGCAATACATCAATACTTTTGACTCATGAGCAAAATGTGTTTTCATCATGACTGCAGGCCAATACAAGGAAGATCCATGAGAGAGCTAAACAAACATGGCTATTAGAATACAACGTAGATCCATGTGATAAAGGACTCAAACTTGGACATATCTACTAGACATACAATGTATATCTATGTAATACAGATGCAAATTTAAGTATAGCCATGACCATACAAATGTGGATCCATCCTGGTGCTTAACACAATATAATCCATTGCAACCTGGGGAGAAAACTATGAGTGCTTTCCAATAGATACCCAGGGTCTTCATCTCGTCTTCCACAAAGTATGATTCTATCCATGTGATTACAATGATTTGAAGTCAAACATGGTAGAAACCACTTGATTATCGGTCAATGATGTGAATTGTTAACAAGTGTGAGGGAGATCACCATTAATGTCAATGATTCCCAAGGTACTCTAGTACAATATACTAAGTGCGAATAGATGATTTGATGTCAAACACTTAGTCAAATATCTTGATCAAAGGTCAATGATGTGAACCTATGTCAAGAGCAAGAGAATCTGTCATTGTGGCATACAGATCTCAAGGTACTAAACTTGTTTCTAAGACTAATTCCCGAATGATGAGCTGATGTCGACAAGAATAGTCTTGACAAAGGAGGGCGATGATGAATCCCACATCAACGACACAAAACTAGGAACAAGGTTTTGGAAAGTTGTATATAATGTAACAATCGGACTGACTCAAAAGGTACTGACACAAAGGATATTTTAATTGCAGAGGTAAACTTCTAACTTCCCTTTGAACATTGGGAAACATGTCAAAAGACTTCGAAGCATTGACTCGACAAGGCGGAACACAATATGAAATTGAGAAATTCATTCTTCGAAATACTCAAAGGAGTGACATGACTCATGAAAGTTGATCGACTTAGAGACAAGATGATTTACCCAATTGACTAAATGAAATTCAAATAAGTGTCATGTTCAAGGGTGACGAAAAACTACCATTTTATTTGCAAAATGAATTGATTCCCTTCCCTAAATTTCCCCATCATGATTGATGAGTGCCTCTTTTCATTTTTACGAGTCCAAAGAGGGTAACAAACACTCATTGGAGCTTATCCAAAGACAAGTCCATTCTCATACGTTTTACAAACCTGAGAAAGGAGGGGTTCGTTCCCAAAAAAGGGTCTCTCAGTGTTTAATTTAACAAGTCCAATGAAAGTTAACTCGGTATCGTTCACATTTAGAGCATCTGAACGAAGACAAAAGAAGACTCCAAAGGGTCATTTTTTGTATGATTTAGTCTCTAGGGCCCAAAAAGGTGTAAAATGATACCCAAGAGAACTCTTCCTATCATGATTGGCTGGAGTGTTCCTTTTTTCGTAAATAGTCTATCTGAACTGAAAAAGAGATAACCTACCATCAGAGAGACGACTCTTCAAATGATTTTATGAGTATGAAGAAGACAAGTAGTCAATAATATTTTCATATTTAGGGAGTCCGAAAAGAGTTTAAAGCAGACTCCATCAGGTCTCTTTTCACGATGAAGAGTTTTATGAATCCGAAAAGAATCAGAAAAAGACTCAAAACTTTGATACTAGTATTGAGAGCATGATCAAATTATAAAATTGAACGTTCGAGGAATTTTTCCATTTTCAAGAGTACGAAAAAGTCAAAAACAAACTTCCCAATAGACTTTACCGCTTATTTTTGTCCCTGCAAGACTTAAACGACCATTAGTTTCCCAAAATATTTGGAAAAATGAATTTCATGAACTATATAAAAGGGTATTTCTATAAAAATTGATTTTAAAACATAAAAATCCCTAAAAATAGGCTATAAAAGTCAAAGTAAATTGTAAAAACAATTCATTTCACTATTTACCAACCTTGGAGAGCATTTTGGGTAGTTTGGAGCTAAAACTTCAGTTGAAGATTTTGGGAGCTTCCACCGTCTGTTTTTCATACCGTCAGTTCCAGGTAACATCTAAATCCATTCTCTTTCATTTCATGGTTTCCAATTTTTAGTTTTCATGGTTTTTTGAGCTCATGAGCTGAACCTAAATTAGAAATGTGGGCACCGCTCCTAGCCCTTATGGGAAAGGTTGTGCTCGATAAGAACCGAGTTTCTTCCGTTATACACAGGCGGTGGCACCACTCTGTCTTAACTGGACAGAGGCGATGCCGACCGTGGGCATCAAAAAAATGAAATACTGACCAAAATAAAGTTTTAAAGGCAATTTCAATCATGAGAAATGTTTCGAAATGGCTCTTAAATTGTTTTTGGCAGGTTTGTTGAATCAGAAAATGGTTATCTGGAAAGAAAGGAAACATGACCTGCATGATGCTATTGGTGCAGGAGATGCAGGCTATGTGGCTGCCCTATGGGGTTGTGGCCTTCTGAATTTCTTCCGGGCTCGAAGCATGATTTCCCACTCCCGTTTACTAGAAAATATCCTTCGAATGTGGAACTCAGAGCAGCTATATTTTGAGGTAGGAATTCATGTTTTGACCATAGAGGTAGAGGACATCTAATTCCTGATGGGGTTGTCCAGACGAGGGGCTCCTATCTCTCTTACTGGTTCCCGAGGAAGAACTGTGACTACTCAAGAGCTGATCAATCATCATTGTTATTCTAACACAAAAATGTCAGCTAAGAGGACCCTGATTAGTGTTGTGGTTGATATGCCACTTTGCACAGTTTTGTTCATCATGTAGAGGTTGGCTAGAAGCCAAGGACCTCATCAGGTATCCCGAGCACACAAAATCTATGCCCTGGAACCTATGGATCCTACCGTTTACAACTAGGTAGAAGCACTTCTTCCTGTCTTCAAATATCAGCTGGCAAAGTGTCAGCAAGGAGAACTAAAGCAATTCAGTTTTGGGTCCATTTTTGCTTGTTTCTTCTTTGAGAGGGTGCCTCTCATGAGACCCCAGGTGATTTTTACTGAGCTTAGGGACAAAGACCCACACATGCTGAGGTAGGCTGAGCTCATGGCTCGGGCAGGTGGCGCAAAGCCAAGGTGAAATTTGAGGCCGCTTTCTTCCTTTGGCTACGAGATCAGATCCTCATGATAGAGGATTACGCTTATGCAGGGACAAAATTCAGAGGTGACCCTGATCTACCACTGCCACCTGGTGCCCAGTGGGGGGATATTGGTAAGAAACAAAACCCTAAAATGGTGATAATGTTTTTATGTTTTTTATGTGTAG
Organism: Pseudotsuga menziesii; assembly: GCA_001517045.1. Classification (NCBI taxonomy): domain Eukaryota; kingdom Viridiplantae; phylum Streptophyta; class Pinopsida; order Pinales; family Pinaceae; genus Pseudotsuga; species Pseudotsuga menziesii. The sequence goes on from LPNX010413351.1 coordinate 28,610, forward strand.
TGACAAGATTTAATGTTTATCTAGGATGTAGTTTGCTAATGAATCATCAACCATGTTATCTGACCTAGGGACATGCCTGTAAGTAACATAATCGAATGACCTTTATAATACATGCACTCTCCAAAATAAATGGAGGAGTACAAGGTTTCTGATGCCATAAACATGGTTTAGATGACAAACCACTAATTCTAAATCTATAAATACTACCAAGTCATTAATGTTTTGAGATGCAACCTCAATGAGTAGACCTATAACTGCTTGATACTTGGCTATGTTGTTGGTAGAGAGAGCAATGCAAACCGCTCCTAAACTGATCAGGTCATGATATGGGGAATAGAGAACCTAAGTAGTTGAAACAAGGTTTAGGGTATGACGAAAAGGACCATCAATAAAGCCGTAAAAATCCATCCGATCTGCATAAACAAAACATGGTATAAACAAATTGTACACTAAACACCATACTGAATCAAGACACAAAACACTAAAATTCAATAATATACATATATATAAGGTACCATAAAAAAATGATTTAAGCATAGTACCTCTTCAGTTACAATCCCTTGCGATGTTTCCCGAAGGGTATCCCATCATAACCTACGAGCTCGTAAGCTCCTTTCTCTAAAAATTTGCTGACGAAAAAGGAACCATACCACATTGAATCAAACTTCCCTTTACCTAGTTTAACATGTCTCTGATCGTAGGTTAGAAATAGGTCACCTTCATTGAAAACCCAAGGCTGAACAGATTTATCGTACTGGGCCTTGTCGCATTTTTATGTGCCTCATTAGCTAAGGTGACATCTCTTCTAGTTTCATCAAGATTAGTCAGGTATAGAAATTTCTCTTCCTTGGTGAAAGTGTTCGGTAGAAGTTCTACTACTGTTGGTTATCTATGGGAAGACCTGGGTTTACTATAATGTACCAACAAAACCCCTAGCTCACTGGCCCTTTCAGCGACAGACCGCATAACAGCCTGAAGTCTCACCCGAAGTGATCCTAGATGGGGTGGCTGAAGTCTCACATGTCCTCAACCAGGTTCTGTAGCATCCTAGGTTTCTCTTGACTCTGGTTAGCCAGTTGAGTCTCTTTATAACAATGTATCTCTCTTCCGCGTAGACTCTGCTATGAGATGGACTCTTATCGCATCGCGGCTTCTTCGACGATGTGCAAACTTTCCCTTTTACTTGACTCTTTACCTGCGATATCCCACTCCGCGGCTCCTCCGGCAGTGCGATATAGCCTTTCTGCCCTGCGATAGCTTTTATGGTAAGAATTAATAGGACTCTCCAACTCTCACGCTCCAACGACTTTCCTCTCTCTCTTATACTGGCTCAGCTAACATTCACAAGGGTGTTAAACAACTTCACTTAGCTTCTACAGTCTAATATGCTCAACATCTATTGTGATCAACTTGCGGAACTAAATATGCAGGAATCACTTGACACTATAACTGTTACAGTCTGAATCAAACACTGATACTTATATGCAGAATAATTAACACATACAACTCATATTTAATCCTCTACGTTACTGTAAACTGAAGGACAGCATACACATATTCATTAACTATTAGCTAAGCTCATGCAACAGGTAACATATAGAAAATACGTAAACAAAATCACATGAAATAGTCACACAACACACTGATTTTACATGGTTCACTTCCAAGGAGGAAGCTACCTCCACAGGAACTGGTTTTTATATTATATCTTGAGAGAGTAAACATAGTTCCGCTGCAACCTATTATGCAACTCGAGATCTTCTGGGAAACTCCGCGTTCTCAGCTGGAGCCCTTCTCTCTTATATCTCTTCTCTTCTATTCTGCTTTCTTCTTACAATATATACTCTCTCTCTCTCTCAATCCCTGTGGATTGTTACATTCATGCTCAAGGAGTCGGCTACTCGTTACAGTAAGATAATACAGACTGAATAACAGAACCGGAGCTCGACTCTTTCTCAATATCTTACAATACAAATGATTAAACAACTAGCTAATTGTCTATCTACTACCCAACTGACCAACTGTCTAATTGTCTATAATAAAAAATACATGCTTAAATAGGTGTCCTGAAGGTCTCACCCTGATACAAAACTGTGGGCCTATCCCAACAATAACCCAAAAAACCCTAACTGTGACAGTCGGCGCATCTGTACTTTGAACTGCCGCTTACTGGTCATACTGCAGCTCTCTGCAGTATTCCACGCTTCTCAGTGCTGATTGTGGGTATGGGTTTCGCTTCCTCAGTCACTCCCCTTCTGTCCTTTGTCTTCAATACCTTGTCCCATTGCTCCTTTTCCTTTATGAGGGTAGCTTAGCCCTCCTGTCTTTGCCGCTGCCTTAAGTGCAGTGGTTGAGCTCTCTCTTCTCAGCCGCTTCCTGTAATGTTTCTTTTGACTTTCTTGTCCTGATATAGTATCTTTTCCTGTAGCTACAGGCCCTGCTCCAATAATCCCCTAACACTTACTTGTGGCTCATCCCCGAGCCACTAACAGCTGGCTTCTCTTGCTGTAGCTTCTCCTTGGATTCCTGCGAAGTCCTTGCAAATCTTTCTCGAAGTCCTGCGACTTCTTTGTCCATAGCTTCGACACAGTCTTGTGCCGCTTCGAGCATAACTTACATAATGATGGAGTCTTCTGTGCCTTCAATGTCACTTTTGCTTGTAGTGAACTCCTTGACTCTTTGCTCAACCACATCGACCAGCTCTGCAATTTGTTCCTGATATGGCTGAAGCAGATTATTAAATTGTATCTCTTTTTCTCTTAACCGCTGCGCTTCCTGTTGCAACCGGTTCATCTCTGTCATCCTCTTCATATTTGCAAGAGCTCCTAAGCTCTTGAATTCTTCCTTCATTGATGATGTGGCCTTCTCTATGTTCTGGATGCTCTACTGCATTTCCAGTTTAGCTGGGAGCTCGTCTAGCTTCGACCATGTCTTTGTCGCATCGGCTAGCAATGACTCTGCATCATCTATGCGACACTTCATCTATGTTGAAGCGAGTCTAAAGGCCTCTACCCTTGCTTCCTTGTCTTCCTGAGGTGTACCTGGTGCTTGAGCCTCAAGCTCGGCAATCTGTGCCTTGTGGTCTTCCTCCATCTTGATCACTGTCTCTTCCAGAGCCTTTGCTCTATCTGCAATTCTTCTTACCTTCTGCAGTAGAGGTAAGGAAAACTCTATATTACACTGGGGTAACTCCAGTGCGATGTTCTGCAGGAACTAACTGAGGTCCTGTTCTCTTTCTTCATATACTCTCAACTCCTCCGCCTTTTTCTGAAAGGTTGTGGTGAGCTCTGCATTCTGTTGTCTCAGCTGAGTGTTTTGCTTATAGGTTTCTAGCTCTCTATCCCTGAGCTCTGTAGCTATCTGTTGCTAGATCATCTGTAGTTGATAAACAGGGAATTGTGCCAAATTAACCTCAACAGGGTGTCTAATATGTATCTGTACATCAATCATTGAAGCAGGGAATCAGATGCTCCCTGGCGGTATCAGCACTGTATTGATGCGATCCTTTGCAAAGACTTCCTCGCGGGAAATCGATTGTTGTGAGCGTTCTCCTACTTTCGCCCTAACTGGAGGAAGCTGCACCATGGCAGTCTTCTCAGTTAATGCCTTCAAATCCAGAAGCTACTTATCTATCAAGCTCTGCAGCTTGTCCTGCGATGTCTGCATTGCCTGAAATGAGTCCTGCAGCGCCTACTGCAATCTCGTTGCGATGAGTTCATAGTCATCCTATTTTAGTACGGTCTCTTTAGTTGGATTTGAGGCTTTGGATTTTTTCTTCTTTGGTGCCTCTGGGCCCGCCTCTTCTGCATCTTTCCTCTTTTGTGCCGCTGGTGGCACTTCTACTGGGTCTTTTCTCTTGGAACCCACCTTATATTTTCCTTTGTCTAATGGGCCTAGTGGTGCAGTATCTGCTGTTACATTTCCTGTTGTGGCATCTTCTAGTGCCTTCTTCAATTCTTCATCAAAGTCTTTGATAACATCTTCAACAGCCTGCGCTGTCATCCTGAATGAACCAACAACCAAGTTATCCATTCTAAACCCTTTTGGCCGCAGATAGATTGTGTGGCTGTCTGCCATGAAATTAAGCTAATTATCATACATGTCCACAATATCCGTGCTGATCCGCGGTGCCTCCTAGATGAATCTCTTCAACAGGTTATAGTATTCATAAAATACTATCATATTGATCTTTTTCTTGGCTAGGCTGTTGCTCTCCCACAAGTTTTCATAGCGCACGCCTCTGCACTCGCCGCTTCGTACTTGTAGAAACTAGGTATGGGGCGGCTCTTTCCAGCCGACTAATGCGCATAATATAAGCAACCACGAGAAATGGAAGGGGTGGTTTGGCTTGTCCTATGCTGTCAAACAATATTGAAGAAAAATATTTAATAAAAATAAACACCAATTAAATTGTTCACCTTCTGCGACTTGTATGGCAAGGTGAATTACTGATCCTGTGACTTCTTTCGGGTGAACTTTAGTTAGCAGTCTGCCTGCAAGCAGACTGGCTGTAAATCTGAGTGTGTCATCTATTAGGGCTATGAGGTCATAAGCCCGACCTCCTCTGTGTAGCTTATACTTGTTAACTAGGGTTGCTGGTAGCTTGGAATCCTTGCTCTTCCCTGATATATGCGTCTGAGGGTCCTTACTGCTCTTGGAAAACCCAGTGATACGGTGTATCAGATCAACATTCAAGTCAACCTGGTTACCCAACCAGAGGTAACCTCCATGTACATGGGAAAGTAGAATGTGTACCACGGCATTAACCTGTGCACCTTGTCCAAAATGTGGTATTCTCAGCAAACTGAGCAAGCTTGACCGCTCAAGAACCTGGACATGTTCCATACGAACAAAATCATATGCATTAGTCCTCAGGTTCCTCTGAATCGTAAGATACTGATCCGGCTGAAACTGAGGGTATGTCTTGCTGTCTCCAAGGTTATAGTCTGTAAATTTGAGAGCAGGGACATATCCTAGCAGTTCTCCATCTTTCTTTACACGAGGGTCAATCGACGGTAGCGGAATAGGAAACTTAGCACCCTTGGGAATGGTTACCTCTGGTGCGTCCTTGACTTGCAACATGATGTATACTGTTGCCATATGAACTTTTTATTCCTGCTCTGGGATGGACTCTTCTACTATCTGAGCTTGACTCCACATCCTTGGCGTCTGTCTGACCTGTGGTGCACCTAATTTCACAACCTTGGGCGGCGTCATCATAACATATAGGAGACCACCACTCTGGAATCATCACACTGACGTCTTCTAAAGGTTCCTTCTCAGACATACACCACCTGGTGCAATACTCTGGACTGGAAATGGCTACGAAATTGGGGAAACTAGCACTCTATAACTAAAGTATCTCTGCTCAGGAAAAACTCTTACAAATTTCTCTGTAACTCTCAGAAATCGCTAAAGTAACCCTTCTGTGTGAATGATCTATGTACTTATAACGAAGGGGATAATCTCTGAAGCAACAGTCACTTAAGCTGGACCCATCGACAACATTTATTGCATGGACAAGACAACACCCGTCATTTCTATCCTCATTAATTGCTGAAAATCCGATCAAATTTCCTTTGAAAATTGTGCATAGGCGCCGATCTCAACCAAGATTTACCAAATCTATGAAAATCACTATACTGTTTCCAAATCTAGGGTAACAGATAGCTGTCGTATCTGGTATTAACTACTTGTTAGAGGGTGAAGTGACTAGCCCGCTGTTCTTTTCCAAAATCATCTATGTGGCACGGGGAGCATCGCATTGCTGCGATGTCACACCGCATCGTCCTGAACCAAAATTTTCACGCCAAGTTGTTGAAACTCCACAACGTTAAAAAATTGCGCAAACTAAACACCTTTTTTTTTCTTTTTCAGTGTAGACTAGTTATAGGTGCGATGTCTCCTTTCAACTACACTGGACATCTGCATAGGTAGTTCCCTGAATTAAGATTGGGGGGTGGGGTGGTTATCACTATAAAGCTTAAGCCTACTGCCATTAATGAAAGTAGGAACAAGCTCCCCATTCAGTTTACTGAGCTAAATGGCACCTCCTTCTGTAACTTGTTGAATCTAATATTGCCCCAACCAATGCATCTTAAACTTCCCTGGAAACTTAACAAAGTTACTGTGATAAAGGAGCGCTAGGTCTCCTATCTGAAAACTCTTGCTCTTAATGTGACTATCATGCCAAGATTTTTCTCGTGCCTTTTGCACTTTTTGATGAAATCCTGCGATGAATCTGTCTTCTTCTAAGGCAAGCAGCTGCACTAACATGTCATTCATCGTATCTGCATCAGCCATCTCGGTAATTTGAGAAATTCTTAAACTGGGAATAATATATTCCATAGGCATAATAGCCTCTTGTCCATACACCAAGCTGAAAGGTGTGTCCTGTAAGTTTCTTGCATGTAGTTCTATAAGCCCATAGTACAGCATTAACCCTGAGGTCCCAATCATTTCTTTGGCTGTTACAAATCTTAGTAAGAGCATTTTCTAGAATCTTGTTAAAAGCCTCCATCGTACCATTAGCTTGCGGGTGGTAGGGAGTGCTCTTATGGTGTTGTATCTGAAATTCCTCCGTCAAGGCCTCAATAGTGTGATTCAAAAAAATGTGTGCCTTGATCACTCATCAAAATTACTGGACATACAAATCTACTAATGATATTTTCAAAAATGAACTGTGCAGCTGTAGTAGCATCACAATTCCTTACTGCTTTGGCCTCTGCCCATCTGGTGAGGTATTGTGTTCCTATGATGATGTATTTCACACCAGATCGTTTTCCGGGTGGGTTTATAGGACCCATGAAATCTATAGCCCACTTGTCAAATGCCCGCAGTGTGATCTATGGTCGTGGTGGCATTTCATCTCTTCGTGAAGTTTTTCCTACTCTCTGGAAGATATTGCAGCATCTACAAAATTCCTTAGTGTCTTTGTGTAAACTACGACACCATAATCCTACAACAAGAATTTTCTGTGCATTCGGCTTTCCTGCGAAATGACCTCCTGCGGTACCTGAATGTGCTTCCCTGATAATGGCCTCTTTCTCGTGCAACATCATGCATCTACGCAGGACTTCATCTGGACCTAACTTGTATAATTGTCCTGCAATCAAAGTGAAATCTGCTACTTTCACAACTAACTGTTTCTTCTACTGCTTAGTAAACTCAACTGGTGCCCACCCTATAGTGAGAAAGTGGATAATATCTTCGTAATACTCATCTGCGATCTGGATAGAAAACAATTGCGCATCTGGCAAATTATCTTCTAAATTACTTGGTTCTTCTCCTGAGTCTATTCGCGATAGATGATCAGGTCCGGCATTTAATTTTCCTAGTTTTACAATAATTTCAAAATCATACTCCTGAAATAAGAGTAACCATATACAGATCCTTCCCCCTAACACTGGTTTATTGACCAAATACTTTAAAGCAGAATGGTCAGTAAACATCTTGAATGAGGCACCTAGTAAGTAGTGCCTGAACTTCTATAGAGCATACACCATAGCTAATCCTTCTCTTTCTGTAGTGGTGTAGTTCTTTTCTGCGGTAGATAACTTTCTGCTAGAGTATGCGATAGGGTGATCAATACCCCCTTCTCCTGGCTGTGTTAAGACAATCCCTAGTGTGATGCCAGATGCATCCACATGTACATGAAATGGCTTGTTCCAATCTGGGAATACTAAGATAGGTGCTATAACCATCCTCTCTTTAAGAGTGTCTAAACTTTGCTGGCATTCCTCGTTCCATAGGAATTTCACGCCTTTCTTTAACAACTTTTCCATAGGTGCTGTGATCTTTGCATAGCCTTTGATGAATTTTCTATAGTAGCCGGTATGACAAAGCACTATCCTCAATTGCTTGACTGAGTTGGGTGCTGGAAGATTTACAATGATGGCAATCTTTGGAGGATCTACCATCAAGCCTTGTCTGCAAACAATATGACCCAACAAAATACCAAATGGCACACAGAATATACATTTCTTCAAGTTAAGAGAAATCTGATATTGCCTACATTTCTCTAACATGAGCCTTAAATCTCCTATATGCTTTTTGATTAATCTAAATACAGTCCACTCATAAAAATAGACTTATAAGAATTTATGGATGTATTCCTTGAATACAGCAACTACTACTCTAGAAAAGATAGCTGGTGCATTTTTAAGACCAAAGAGCATTACCATATACTGGAATGAGCCCCATTCTGTCGCAAAGGTGGTCTTATGTCGATCCTTTGGATGGATTCTTATCTGGTGATAGCCTGAAAAGCCATCAGTGAATGAGTAGATCTCCTGTCCGCCCACATTCTCTAAAACTTCATCAGTGAAAGGTGTCAAAAATGGGTCATGAAGTGAGGCATCGTGGAGTTTGCGCAAATCGACACAAATCCTAATTTCTCCTTTGGTTTTCTTTTCCTACACAACCATGGGACTAACCCATTCTCTCTCTTCTACTGGTTCAATAATGCCTACTGCTAGCATCTTATCAATCTCATCTTTAACTTTTTCTTTATAGCGAGGATTCAATCTGTATGGACGCTGCTTAACTGGCCTAGCATCCTCTTTCAAAGGAATCCGCATGACTCCCAAATCTCCTACTATTCCCTTCATCTCTGTGAACTTAGTGGGAAATAGGTCCTGATAGTCGTGTAACAGATCTGCGATGTGTCCTACTGTTTCATCATCTCAATAGTCTCCAATAGAGGCAAACTTTGGTTTTGTTTCTGTGCCAATATTGATCTTTTTAATCTTGATAGGTTCTGTGACAACTAGAAACTCTAGCTTTGGTCCATCAACTTCACAAGTCCCTTCAAACTATGAAATGTTGATACTATGAGGATTCTCATCCTCATCCGCTGGCTCTTCTACGAAGTTGTAACACTCTAGCGCTTATTCTAACTGGACGGCCCAATCAGGCTGAGTATACACTAGTAGGGTACAATATTCAAATATCTTAGCCTTTATACTACCTAGAGCCTGATCAATGCTTGGATACTCAGATTCAAAAGTGAAAGTGAGTAGAAAGTTGTCTATCATAACTGGCCATGAAATAGTTCCTCTGTGCAACTCTGTCTCAGTGTACCAGTTCCTTGGGATTGTGTCTAAAGTGTGAATGAATAGGTGAACCCATTCATCCTTTGGAATGTCCAACCAACTCTGTTCACAAATATTAATATGTGACCTGGGGTCACTTTGTCTTGTGTATTTCTGCTGTAAAGGCTCCTTGTTATTAGAGAATCTGATTGCCATCAGTCTCTTAAAATCATCCCATGATGCGATATGTTCTTTATGTGCATGCCACCATCTTGCAGGTGTGGCTTTGACTCCAAGGTCAATAGCTGCCATCCTCTGCTCATGAGGAATTTCTTGCTCAAACTGTTGTAAAAAGTCATTAATATCTGCTAAGCCATGAAATGACGGAATATCCTTAACCTCTATGCCAATCCATCGTAGTGACTTAGTCATAAACGCACATCTGTGAGCTGAGACTTCGTAAAGTCTATTCTGCCAATTTTCTAAGCCAACATCTGAATCTGATGTGCATGAGTTGTCGCATCGCCAACTGATATTTCCTTCTATGGTGGGGTTGATGTAATCACTCTGATTAGCAGTCATCTGATAGAGGCTTTCCATATTACGCACCTCTTCCTCTGCTCTGATGGGTTCAATATAACGAGGACCCTGGAAAGGATCCAACGGTGTGATGACTCGAATCTAATTATCCTCAAAAGTCATTTGTATTTTCTTTAAATCGATAACGGCCATGTTATCGATTGCCAAATCAATACCTAGTAAAGCTAAATACGGTCTGCTATCACCAATGATTTCTATGACTTCAAAGTCTGCAAAGCTGCGAACTCCATCGATATCAACTGGTACTTGCGGTAATTAACCTAGTGGCTATACCCTCTGCTAATTGGTGAGTCGTAGATGGATAGGTGATCTGGCTAAATTAGGGCTACCCATCTGTTCCCATGTCTTCTTAGTCAGAACATTTACCTCTGATCCTAAATCTAGGATTACCTCATCCATTTCAAATTCTCCAATTTGCGCTGTGAGTCTCATTTCTCTTCCGGTTCTTGTATGGCCCATAATATTATGAACATCACGCTGCATACTGCTCACAGAAGAAGGTTGCTGGTACTGTTCTATGATGCATTGAAGCTCTCTGATAGCTTTCTCATTTCTGACAAGTTTCAAACAGCTCCGCAGGAAGGATTGGACACTTCCTGTCAACTCATCTTCTTCTCACCTTCTCGATGTGGTATCCTGCGATGTCTGCACAGGACTAACGCCACAATGTTTCTGCTGCAGTATTCCCTTACAAGGAAATACCTGCGATCCTGATGGTGTAGGTTCGGTAAAGAAAATTTTAGCTTGCTGAAACGTTTCTTTGTTCTTCTGCAAGTCAAGTGGTGTTGATTTATCACTGGCTTTACGCACCCACTTCGGACCTATATTCTTTTCTTCATCCTGCGATGTCCTACTAGTAGAAGCACCGCTGCGAGTCACAATATTGACTCTTGGTTCGGGTTCTTTCTGCTCAGCAGCAATAAGCTGAATGTTCTGGTTTACTGCTGGCTTAGGGTCCCTCATCTTGGCTATCAAGATAGGACATTCTTCTATAGTATGATCATAGGACTTGCAATATTTACATCTCGTAGTAGGGCTCTGACAATCCATAGCATAATGTCCTATGGCTCCACATTTATAACAAATAATCGGTCCATGGCCACGGCCAAAGTCTCCACCATGGCCAAAGCCTCCACCATGGCCTCGTCCTCTGAATCCTCCTCCACGGCCAACATGCGCCGGTTCATGCTGTAGTCCTGCTGCTGGACCTAATGTCTCTGACTAGAATCTGTAGAGGTCATGTTTTATGTCTATCATGAGATCATAAGCTCTGCAATTATTTTCATCATGTCCTACTGACTTACAGAAGTTACAGTATAAGTTCTTAGGAGTTTGTACATACTTCTGAAGTAAAGGGAATTCTTGTGGTCTATGTCCTCTTGTTTTATATATTTCACACCATGGCCCTTGATTCTGTACTAAGGGGTTAGGAGCCCCACTTGCTAAATACTCAAAAAATACTGGACAGTTATCTTTAGTATGGCCCTGTCCTTTACACTTTGTACACCATAACTCTTGTGCAACCTCTTTTCCTTTCTTAATATCATGCAGCTGTAAAGTGAGATTGGCTAACTGATTTTGTAAATTTGTCATACCTGTACTAGTCTCAGCTAGAGGTGAAGCCTCTAGTTTCATTTCCATCTCCAATGCTTCATCCTACGTACGGAGTCTCTGTTGCATTAGTGGAAGTCTGATGTAAGGGAGCAGTGCTGCGATAAACCATTCCTTATGCTGCTCCGGTGCAAACCCAAAGCTAACTTGATCTATAAGGGCTTTAAATTTCTGATCAAAGTCCCATACTGACTCTATGTGTAACTGTTTGATGTCTTTAAGTTATGTAATACATTGTGACTCAGACTTAGGTTTCTTAAATTCCTTAATCATGGCGGTCCTGACCTGTACGAGCATTATGGGCTGTGTTGTCGTATACTTCATATACCATGTTAAATCTCGTTCTCTAAGTGTAGTGGCCAACTGGACAAGTTTAGTATTATCATCTTGGATCTGTTTAATGGTCCATACAGCTTCACATAGGAACCAATGCTGTTCTGGGTCTTCTGCCCCTGTAACTTTAAAGGTAGGTAATTTCATATCATCCCCCATTCTGTTTCTACGTGGTGGATTCTGATTTGCTGTGTTACTACCACTCGGTGGTGTAACTGTAGTATGTACTGTGTGTGAACTACTAGATGGAGTTCATGTGGGATTCTTATGAGTCCCGGTTGCTTTCTATGGGGTATAAGGGTGGTAAGGGATACCCCCTACTATTCTTTCTCTATTATTTTGACTCTGTTCTCTAGTACTGTCTGAACTGTCTTCAAAGAAGGAAGATCTAAAATCTACTTTATACTTCTTACCACTACGTTTGCATCCAATTTATTCAAAATCACTCTCAAACTCTTGTGACATTACACTTAATTTATTCATTTGAGAATATATCCAATACTCCTTTTTCATGTAATAACATCTTAAGGAACAAGTTTAAAGAGGTCAAGTACTTACCATGATATCCTTTGAAGAAGTACCTCTCTGCTTTGCTAAAACTCTTTCTTTGATCAACTGCAAACTCTGTAACGAAACCTTCCAGCAAACTCGCAAGCCATAAGTCTACTACCTGTGAAATGGGATTATCAACGCTCTTCACGATGTGAATCAGCTTCAATGTCCAGACAATGTTCCTTTTCTTCTTGAATATGTTCTTATCAGTCAACTTTGATAAAAAATCATACAAATCATTTGCATAGGTCGCAAAAAATATCGTATGTAGGTCTGTGAAGATATGTTTTTGTAACCAATCCTCTGTACTAAGCCTAGGACTCTTGTTTTCCTTTTCAGAAAATTCTCTCTCCTTAGACTCAACCCAGTGGTTAAGTTCTTCTTTAGTAGGATGCCAACAGAACATTAGCTCTTCAATTTGTTCAAAACCCGCAACGGAACCATTTGTTGGTTATCTATGGGCAGACCCGGGTTTATTGTAATGTACCAACAAAAACCCTAGCTCACCCTTTCGGCGACAGACCGCAGAACGACCTGAAGTCTCACCCAAAGTGATCCTAGATGGGGTGGCTGAAGACTCACGTGTCCTCAACCAGGTTCTGTAGCATCTTAGGTTTCTCTTGACTCTAGTTAACCAGTTGAGTCTCTTTATAAAATTGTATCTCTCTTCCACGCATACTCTGCAATGAGATGGACTCTTATCACATCACAAATTCTTCGACGATGCACAAACTTTTCCTTTTACTTGACTCTTTACCTGCGATATCCCACTCCGCGGTTCCTCCGATAGTGCGATATCACCTTTCTGCGCTGTGATAGCTTCTATGGTAAGACTTAATAGGACTCTCCAACTCTCACGATCCAATGACTTTCCTTTCTCTCTTATACTAGCTCAGCTAACATTCACAAGGGTGTTAAACAACTTCACTTAGCTTCTACAGTCTAATATACTCAACATCTATTGCGCTCAACTTGCGGAACTGAATATGCAGGAATCACTTGACACTGTAACTGTTACCATCAAACACTGATGCTTATATGCAGAATACTTAACACATCCAACTCATATTTAATCCTCTACGTTACTGTAAATTGAAGGATAGCATACACACATTCATTAACTGTTAGCTAAGCTCAGGCAACAGGTAACAGATAGCAAACACGTAAACACAATCACATGAAATAGTCACACAACACACTGATTTTACATGGTTCACTTCCAAGGAGGAAGCTATGTCCACAGGAACTGGTTTTTATATTATATCTTGAGAGAGTAAACATAGTTCCGCTGCAACCTATTATGCAGCTTGAGATATTCTGGGAAACTCCGTTTTCTCAGCTGGAGCCCTTCTCTCTTAGATCTCTTCTCTTCTCTTCTGCTTTGTTCTTACAATATATCCTCTCTCTCTCTCTTAATCCCTATGGATTGTTACATTCATACTCAAGGAGTCAGCTACTGGTTACAGTAAGATAATACAGACTGAATAACAGAACCAGAGCTCGACTCTTTCTCAATATCTTACAATACAGATGATTAAACAACTGGCTAATTGTCTATCTACTACCTGAATGACCAACTTTCTAACTGTTTATAATACAAAATACATGCTTAAATAGGTGGCCCAAAGGTCTCACCCTGATACAAAACTGTGGGCCTATCCCAATAGTAACCCAAAAAACCCCAACTGTGACAGTCGGTGCATCTGTACTTTGAACTGCCACTTACTGGTCATACTGCGGCTCTCTGCAGTCTTCCACTCTTCCTGATGCTGATCATGGGTATGGGCGCTGCTTCCTCGGTCGCTCCCCTTCTGTCCTTTGTCTTCAATACCTCGGCCCGTTGCTCCTTTTCCTTTATGAGGGTAGCTTAGCCCTCCTGTCTTTGCCGCTGCCTTAAGTGCAGTGGTTGAGCTCTCTCTTCTCGGTCACTTCCTGTACTATTTCTTTTGACTTTCTTGTCCCGATATAGCAGCTTTTCCTGTAGCTATGGGCCCTGTTCCAACAACTACAAGTTTTAGTGACAGAATATGGCATTGGATAGAAAGGATAGCTTCTAGTCCATAAACTAATTGGAATGGTGTGAAACTAGTCACTGTTTTTACCAAAGTCTTGTAAGCCGAAAGGGTGGAAATGAGAGTCAGGTGCTAGTTGGATTTATGATCTCCAACCATCCTTCACAGCATGGTTTTTAAAACTTTGTTAATGGACTTGACCTGACCATTAGCCTGCGGATAGTAAGGTGTTGAGTTTTCATGGCGAAAAACCAACTTGGCACTCAACTCGGTCATCATCTGATTTCAGAAATGTGATCCATGGTCAGTGACAATAGACTGTGGAAATTTGAACGTAGCTATCACATGATTAAATAAGAAGAGGGCATAAATATTACCATCCTCTACATACATAGGCATAGCCTTAGCCCATTTTGTGAAATAATCTACGACTATGATGATGTAACCATGCCCCTCGGCTGAGGTAGGATTACAATGCATAAAATCAAGAGTCCCCATTTGGCAAAAGGGCCAACTGCAATGATGGGGTGTAAAGGAGCAGGGTGGGTGCGCTTTTTCGGATAGAAGTGTTGGCAGGGTGGGAATTTCTTAATAGCCTCGTGACAGTGTTTAAATATTGAAGGCCATAAATAACTAGAACAAATTCTTTTCTAGGCCATAGCCATCCCAGAAAGATGACCACCACATGCTTCGAAGTGGCAATCATTAAGAACCCATTCAACCTCTTCATGCTTAAGGCATCGTTAGAGAATGGAATCAATACCATGTCTTTACAATGTATCATTTAAGATAATGTATTACTTTGTGTGGTGACGGATATGGCGACGATCGTCATGGGATATATTGGGCTGAAATATTTGAGTTTGGAGATAAATGATTAAATCTCCATACCATGGGTCATTTGTGATTATCAAGAACAGGAATTCATCCGGAAATGAATCACTAGCCTCAGTATCCATCAAATCATAGAGAAAATCACAAATCAACTCTGTAAAGACCAAGGATTTATTTGAAGTGACCTTGGCAAACTCAAGGTTGAATTCCTATAGGATGACAATCCAATGGGAATATTTCCCCCCTAGCACCAGACGAGTGAGGATGTAGTACATAGGGTTATGATCTGCAAGTACCATGGTAGTGCGAAGCGAGATGTAATGACGGAATTTATGAACAACAATGACAGTAGCCAATTCTGACTTCTCCACATGCAACTATCAGGTTTCAGAATCAGTAAGATTCTTACTGGCATAATATATCATGTGCTCCTGACCGTTGGGATCTTCGTGGGCTAAAACCATCCCAATGGTAGTAGTGGAGGCAACAACATATAAGATAAATTCCTTTGAATAATTCGGGGGGTTGTATCATGGGTGAATTAGTTAGAGCATGCTTAATATTATCAAAGGCTCGCTGGGCCTTTTCATCCCAGAAGAATGGAGTGTCCTTCTTTAGGAGATGCATATAACCATGCGTTTTCTCAGGGAAATTGCAAATGAAACGACGGAGAAATTTTGTTTTCCCTTGCAAAATTTGGAGTTCAAAAAGATTTGTTGGGGCAGGTAGGGAGAATATAGCAATAATATTTAGTGGATCTATCTGGATACCATCCTTAGAAACCACAAAGCCAAGGATATGTCCTATCTCAATGCAAAAAACACATTTGTGTGGGCTGAGTTGTATGTTATAATGATGACATCTCAAAAAAATTTCTCTAAGATGACCAAGGTGGTCTTCCCATTACTGTGAATGTGTTGGGAGATCGTCAAGGTACGGCTCCACAATGTTTTTAATATCATGAAACACATAGGACATGGCAACGTTCTTAAGGCCAAACGGTAACTTATTATAGGAAAAAGTTCTCCACGGGCATATAAAAGTCATTTTGTGCTGATCAGCAAGCAATATCTCAATCTAATTATAGCTAGAAAATCCATCCATGAACAAGAAGATGACACTTCCATCACAGTTGTTGATAATCTGATCGATATGCGGAGTTGGAAAATTGCCTTTGGGACAAGCTTTGTTCAAGTCGCGGAAATTGATGCAGAGTCTAATGGTTCCCTACTTTTTGTTTACTGGAACAATGTTCGATACCCATTCTGTCAGGGGTATAAGATAAATAAATCTTGCCTTCATAAGTTTCTCTACTTCAGCTTTAATAGCCACAGCCTTTCATGGATGGACTTGATGCAATTTCTGCCTGACAGGTTTGTTGTGGGATAGGTTTTAATTTCATGAACCATGATAGATGGGTCTATCCTAGGAATCTCTTCATAAGTCTAGGAAAAAATATCTTGGAAATCTTTGAATAATGCTCTATACACTTTAGTTTCTTCTATTGAGCAGTTCTTCCCTACATGAACATGCTTAATGGTTCCGGGTTTGACTGATATGTCAATTGGGGTTGTTTTAGTAATGTTGCATAGGTTTCCTTTGGATTCCATATTTTGCAACAATACATGCATTTGCAGATGGGTGACAATATCATTACTAATAAGTGTTTCAAGGTCAAAACCTACCGAAGTGGCACTAGGAAGAAAAGAAGATCGATGATGATGATCTTCCCATATGGGTTCGCTCTCACTCATAATCTCCATGATGGACTCATCTGAAGGAAAAGTATGTGTAAGATAATCTAGAGTGGGAAGAGAAGGTTCTAACCAATAAGGCAGGTGGTAAGGATCCAAAGCCATGAGATGAAGGTCATCAACATGGTTATCAGAAATGGATTGGATAACATCATACATTGCTTAATGAGGGCCAATCTAGGATGACTCAACAATTTCCTTGCCCTTGGTACTAAAGCTAGTTGTGGAAATCATATTTATTATCGTCGTTTCTAATACTGTCGAAGTGACAGTGGTCATAGCGTAAAACCAATTCCTCCCCAATAGAAGACTGTAATCTAATGGGGCATCAACCACTTCCACCTGAATGGAAATAGTCTTTCCCCCAATCTTGGTAGATAATGTTGGAAATAGACCATGGGGCTGAAAACCTCATCCATCAAAAGCTTTCAAGGTAGTAGGTGATTTAATAACCTCAGGAGAACCAATGGATCTCCAGCAAGCTATAGACAATACTGATTTCGAATCTCCTTCATCCACGACGGTCCAATGGACCTTTCTCCCAACTACTTTAGAAGCAATCTGAAATGCGAGTTGGTGAGGCAGTCCTGATTTATAGTTCTCGATGTTGAAGTGAATCAAATTGGTATTATCTGGGTCTAATGCCCCCAAATATGTTAGCAAGATTTTACGTTGCGTTGGACAACTTTGGAGTACCTAATGAGGTAGACATCGCACAAGGTGCCTGAGATAGATCTTCAACAACATTATAGAATATTGCAGCTCAAGCATTGGGATTGAAAATAGAATTCCTGAGGGTAGCCTTAGGTGGTTGTAAAATAAAGTCAAGATTAAATTTTTCGATCATGAGAGGGCCATTAGAAGGAGATGGGGGAGAACTTGTAGAAGGGGCTTTGTTAGAAGAAGGAGATGGGGGAGAACTTGTAGAAAGGGCTTTGTTATATTGACTGCAAGTACTAAAAGTGACGGTCTCGGAAGACATCATTCTGATTTCTTTCATGGAATTGGAGGTTCCCTGATTATACATTTGGTCTATCAGTTGTTGTTGAGAGGGAAAAGGATCAGTAAGAACTGTTGATGTGGGGTTACTTTTCAAAAATTTACTGATCTCGTCATGACGAGGACATTCTTGGGTGAAGTGATATCCTCCACACAATAAGCAAGGATATTTGGATTTCCTTTTCCCTTTATCATTCTCATTGGTTGTTGGTTTAGGATTCTCCTGTTGGTTCCCAGGTTTCTTGTTTTTACCTTTTCCCTTTTTCTTTTTGTAGGGTGCCTGTGAACTTTGAATAGAATTCACCTCGATGGAAATTGTAGGAGTTGAAGGAGTAGTGGTAGAAGCATTTGTTTGTTTAGAAGGTTTGGCTATCGATGAGGGTTGGATTGAACCAACCACCCCATAAACATGAGTCTCTGTTGGTGGCTTAGCAGGATCTTTGTTGGGGTGAGGATATTGCAGAATTGGGTGATACAATGTTCCAGATTTGGAATAGACCAAATCCAGATACTGAGTGTGACTGATAGCCTGCTCTTTAGTAACAACACTGCCCATAGCCACATCTCGGGCAATAGGAGGAAACAATGACTTAGTGAACCAATCAGCTAGGAGTTGGTCTGGGATGGGAGCTTTAACGAGTCTTCTCCACCTTCTCCACTCAGGGATATGATCTGATATGTGCATGGAGGTGTTTTGATGGAGTGAAGTTAAAATATCTGTTTCATAATGAATGGGTAGCTGAAAGTGTGTAAGGAAAATAGTTACCATAGAGCTAAAGTCCACAAACAAATGTTGTGGATGTTCAATGTACAATTTCACAGCCGTATCAATCAATGTGCATTGGAAGAGTCTTAAATGAATAGAATCATCCACTAGGGAGTTCGAGGAACACCACAGATCGAAGGTCATAACATGTTTTTTGGGATCGTCTCCCTGCTTTTCATCGAATTTTGGAATGTCCGATGGAAACTTTACTGGAATTGTGGGCCATGAAGGATTGTGTTGAATGGGATCATTTATCAATTTGGACAAATCAGGTAAGTCCAAATTTGTAAGGAAAGGTAACTGATGATTGGGTTTCACATACTAGTAGTAGTGATAAGGCATGTATCCACCAGTAGGACCATATGTTCACTAGTATACAAGTTGTTTCCAAATGGTTGATGAGATGAACCTCCCAAAGATCCACTTGAAGGGGTTTGAATGCCAAGGCCACCAGGACCACTTGGTCCTCCTGGACCTTTGGGACCACCTAGGCCTATGGGACCACCAAGACCTCCAAGACCACTAGGAGGAGAACTGCTAGGACATCCAGGACCACTAAGAGGAGGACCAGAAGGACATCCAGGACCAGGAGGAGGAGGACCTCCAGGACCACCAAGAGGAGGACCGTCAGGCCCCCCCAGGGGAGGACCTCTGTATGGTGGTCCCCCTATGCCTCTAGTAGTATGAATGGGTATTCCTCCTATTGCTGGCATGTAAGAATAGGTGGGTTTCCCCCATGATGTAAATGTATTCCCAAGGTAAGGTATTCTAGTGCAAGGCATTCCTATAGTATTAGGTTGATAATTCATATTCCCTACAGGTACTTGATTTGCTGGGTAACCATAACCCCATGAGGGTTGATTAACTACAGGTTGTACCACTAGGGGCTAACCTGAACTTAAAGGAGGGTTTACCATATGTGTATTGGTGGGAGGAACATATACTACGAATTGTCCTGCAGTAGAGGTCTATCTATTATTAGTAGCAATTCCACTAGTGGGTAACGTAGGTCACATCGGGGGGTTTTCCTCAGTGTTAAAAGGTACAGACACTACTGGAACTGAAGGTTTCCCCCCAACCATAGAAAGTATAGGGTGACTAGAGAAAGACCTAGAATTTAAAACTGTAGGGGCAGAATTAAAGGATTGTGAGAAGTCTGACCATATGTAGGATGACCATCAATGGAAGCTCTAATTTCAGCCACAAGCTAAGGATCCATATTACAGGGTAATCTAGCTGATATAGATTCAGTATGAGGTGCAGGTGCAACCAAAACTCTATCTAGCCTATGCATTCTCTCTTGAAAATCTCGTGCACGGTGAATAGATGCTTGTATTTGTCATTATTCTTCTTCACCTGGAGAATTTTGTTTAGGAGAGGTTTTATTAACCCCAAATGAGGAAATGTCCTGACCCATAGAAGTTCTCCAAAATGGAGCATTGGGGCCATACTCAAGTGCATTAGGAATATCGGTACGACCTTCCATATAGGATGAAAGGAAGTGTCAGCCATAGGATGCTGTTGAGATAAGGGATTAATATAAGAAGTGAATTGGTCTCCACTTTCTATAACTATATTTTCTTCCTCATGGGAACTAGTTGCAGCTCCTTGGTCGATGGCTTCCATTGGAATTTCTCCCGTAATAGGAGGAAAATCGGGTGGTAAGCCCTGATTCCTTCTGGATCGTCTCAACTGAAACTCAACCAGATTGTATCAGTTACTAAACTAACCTGGAGTCTCAAAAACTAAGAAAAATCATACAAAAAATTCTCCTACTCAAGCTACATACCACAAGAAAACTTAAGTGATAGGATGAGCTCAAAATAGTCGGTCCCTCACCAGGATTGTCAAGGAGGTCCAACTCGTGATATACTCAAGGTACGTGCGTAATAATCTCCCCGAGTGCTGTTATCGGTTTATTGCTCCAAACAAGACGACTAAAGGGTTTTTCTCAGTTGGATAAGGAATCCTAGTAGGGTCTTTCGATATGCACAAGGTACGTGGGAGCTCAAATCGGTAGTAGTGTTGTCTAATGCAAAATTGTTCACAAGGGGCCTTTCGATATACAATTGAGTATGTGAAGTACCTTTCTATATACCTCAAGGGTACGTGAAAGGTTGTTTGATATACCGATGGTACGTGGAAGAACCGTGCTAGTCTCGGGTTGTAGTGTGGACAAAGTAAGGACAAATCCTACATTTTACAATGCCCAAACACGTCACAAACTTATCACTCAAATTTCTATACAATTTTAGACCTATCACTATCATTAATTTTATGTTGAGTGGTTAGGTGAATGCATGAGATTTTGATAAAAATGTAAAGCCATGCAAATATGAAATGCATATAATCTCACTTTACTTTTAAACGCATGCCTACCTATGGGAAGGAGAGAGTATTTTCCTTTCAATTTTCCATTTTTGAAACCAAAAATTTCCCAAACCACTATGCTAAACCAAAATTTTTCCAAGAGAGAGCACAAGCAACAAGTTTTGCACCAATTTTTAAATCAAGCAAAGTAAGGTAAGATCTCTTTTTCTAAGAATAAAGACCAAACACACTCAAAGGTACAATCAACAATTTTTCAAATTTTCCTTTAAAAACTAGAAAGATCTAACTTAAAAGCACTAACATTTTTCTTTTAATGAGGTCGACGTATAAAAGAAAGAGAAGAAAGATGGAAATCTGAAATCTGATGAGGCTAATTAGAGGTCCAATAGCTTGTTCTCCAACAAAAATATAAACAACTCTCAAAAAAAAAAACTGTTTTTGAAGCAAAAAGAAGTCCTTCACAAACTTTTTAATGAAAAATGAAATAAGCTATCAATTAGGCAAGTCTTTCTTTCCATATTTGTCTAATCAATAATACTGAGATCTAACTTATGCTGAGCTCTCAAACAACGTTCCTTTCAAAAAAATCAAAACCAAGCAAGCAAAGCAATGGAAAGATGTACCTATCCCAGCTCTTTTGATTTCAACAAAACAAGCCTTTTACCACACCAAATTCAACACTCAAGCATTCAGATCTCTTTAATAGAAACCCAGACACTTAGAAATGAAAGCAAGACAACCAATTTTTTTGCAAAAAACTTTGAAAAAACAAGTTTGGAAATACCTAGCTGGCATCCCTTCCAGAGGGTCACTGATAGAGCATTTCTACTCGAGCACCACTTCTTGATTTCTGCTTAGAGGTGGTGGCACCACTTCCTGCTAACTGAGCTCAAGAGGTGGCACCGTTCCTTGCCTACTGTCCATGCGCGGTTCCCTGTAGATATGCAAAAAAAAAAATGGTGAAAAAGAAAAGTTAGATCACTCTGCAAATGGAATTCAAATCATAAATTAACAGTATTTAAGAGAACAGAAGGTCAAAAAAATCAAATCTAAATATATATGAAGATACCAAACCAATAACAACTAGATCAGCTAGTAGATCTGATTGAACTGATGAAGAATGAGAGACTTGGATTTCGGACAAGTGTTTTGAAAAGACTAAGGAAGATCAGATCAGCTGAAGCTCTTCCCCAGTGGAGTCACCATATTTGTTGCTAGGAATTTTGTTTCACCTTCTTCGAACAGAAGTTGTTCCTCTGGTCTAAATGGTTCAGATCCAGAAAAAATGGTTCACAATAATGTTGGAAGACTTTCCCTAGAATCTAAAGACACCTGGAATGCAATATTTGATGGAGTGATGTGGTTCTCTTCTTATGACAAAAAGTATCCAAGAAAATATCTGCATAAACACATCAAACACACAAGAGATCAAAGATACCAGAACATCATCTATAGATCTATGCCAGTGACTAAGGAATCTGACAATAACATGCAAGATTATAACATAACAAGAATATGGGAAAGGAACCAACTCTACATTAATAAAATGAAGAAATATTTTACAACCTATGCCTTAGTGTTGATATTCTCGCTCACAAAACCAACATCTTGTCCCCTACAACTCCAACTTGCTCCCTCAAGCTCTCTTGAATGACTTAGGCCAAAATATCAAAGCAACAACATAACATTACTCCTCCCTCAACCATGGGAATTGAGCCTACTTTTATAGGCTTGCAATGGATAAGGATGGTTGAGAAATTGATGGGTGAGGTGGATAGGATATCCTACAAGGATGGATCTCGAGCCCAACTGACCCTAGTGATCAGGGATAAGGGTGCCACGAAGCCTTCTTTCGAGAAGCTTCATGAGAACCTCTCTTTTTCACTTTTTACCAAGGACACCACTCTTTGTTCACCATGACAGAGCGGTTCTGGGAAGAAATGTGCCTTGCTTAAAGGGTAAAGGTGATGCCACCGCTCACTTCCAACGCATTACAGGCGGTGCTGAAGAAGGTACCACTTTTTGACTAAACGGTAGAAGCAGTGCTAGATTTTCATATACAAATTTGATGTCTGGACCAATGTCCTTGGATTCACATTTTGGGATTGAGGGCAACACTGAAGTTTGGGATCTTATCACATGCTGATGATGAGATTTAGGTATAACATAATATTCTTAATGCATTTTCATATATGATGTGATGATGGGGCATTTGTGGCCTATCATAACTTAAAATAAGAAAGATAAAGTATGGAAAATACCCCATTCCCTATAAATATTTTTAATCCTCCTTCCTTCCCCACTTTATTGACAAAATTTGATATGTTTACTCTCCTTTCAAATGGCATTTATTTCTTAGGCGTCTTAGAACTATATAGTCTTGGTGGCTATGGTCCCAGGATGTGATGATCCTCCCACATATTTTGTTACTTTCCGTTTCTTCCTTTTCTCTACAAATTCCTATAATGTGTTCATGGAGGTCAATCCCAACTGATTTACTACTTCCCCCCCTTTAAAAATTCTGAATGATTTATCTAATTCAAAATTAGGTGTGTAATCCACCTCTCCTAGATCCCGAATCATGATCTTTAACAAGAATGTGGTGTCCATAGATGGTTTTAACGGATTTCGAATTTTAGTAGTTGTAGGGATAATTGACTTGTCAAGTACACGAGTCAACTTGGGCATAGCCTCTTGCAATGATCTAGTGTATGCCTTAGCAGGGAGAAAAGTGATATTGTTATCCCATGGGAAGGGGATCCCATTATTTACCATGGTATTCATATCTTTAAAGAATGGAAAAAATAGATGTTTTAACTATGCCACTTTATTTTCAAAGATTTTCAAGCCATTGAATTTGTTGATGCTTCCTTCTATGTCCATATACATCAATGTTTAGTCTCAAAATTCAAAAAAATCTCATATATTCAATAGTGACAGAGTTTATCACTCCACTTTATAATTTCATAGGCTTATACCTAGCATCGATACCTGCCTCATTATTTGTTAAATAATCCCCTACATTTTTATAAAGAATATCAAATTCTAAATAAAATTGGAGGTGGTCTCTTATTGTAAGAAAATTGTTGACCACCTCCATCTAAACAACCCTTTTATCCATTGTTATTATCTTCACCATTCTATCCTCCATAAGTTCCTCCTCATGTATATAATTCCACATATTTATTTATTTCTCTAGTTAGGCGATCTCCTTCCTCTGTTGATGTAATTATTTTTCTGATTTATCAATCTTTCTCCCCACTCCTTAATTTTATCATCCCTTTGTCAGCAAGATCTTTAGTAGTTACCACTTTCATAGCATTGTCAACTACCTTAGCTTTCAAGTGTGTAAGATATTTATTCAACTACTCAATCCTCTCTTCCAAAACTCATGTTGTCTATTCGGAAGTCACCTATTGGCTACTGGAGGATGATAGGTTCAACTCCTTTTTTGTTTCAGCAAGTTGATTAATCAAAGAATCAATTTTAGTATCTTATTCCTCCAATTGGATGTTGATATTCCCTATGGATTATTCCTTTATCTCTATCTCCTTTATTCTTTCATAAATCACATCATTATAGGTCAACAGGGAAGCATTTTCTTTCCTAAAAAAATTAATCTTCTCAATGAGCTTTTGCTGGTCATACACCATTTGTTGGGTAAATGTGAGAGATTTAGCCATCATGTATTTTTCCAAGGATATTATTCTATTATACCTTCCCTTAAGAAACGGAATTACCTCTACTAACTCATGTTTTCCCTTTCCCATGAACATTATCGTATTTTGCAATTTTCTATTCTCATTCTCCAGGGTCTTTACCTAGGCATTCAAAAATTATTTTCAACATTAACAACTTTAAATTTCTTCTTGAAATCCTCACTGGAGGATGAAACTTGGAGGTATTTATTATACAATATGATACTTGATCCATGTTCCATGTATATATTATCTTCGAGGGGCACATCAACAACGTCTAAAGTTACTTGCAACATCCTTTGATCATGTGGTTGCATTTATTTGTATTTCTTTTGGGTAAAAGGCTCTAGTGTAGGGATCATAGAATTTTTAGTGATTAGATCATACTTGGGTAGCATTTGTGGTTTTTCTTGTGATTCCATACTTTCCATGCTTTGTACTTCCTTTTGTGCATTTTCCCTTATTTTGTTATTTTATTTCAATATCTCTAAGGGATCATTGATAATTCATGGATATATAATTATCTCCCAAGGAGCTTGTTGCCTTGTCTCATGTGTTGATCTAGTAATATACATGATTTGGGTACCTTTTGAAGCTACAATAGAAAAAATATTATTAGAACCAAAAAATTAGGAAGTATATGAGACATAAGGGATTTCATCCCCTTCTTTCCAAGGTTCCTCCGATTGTGTTGAGTATTTTGTACTATTGGAAGGCCTTGTTGACCAATTTTTTTAGTCTTCTCAGTCTCTTGGGGTCCTAATTTGATCGCTTTCGTCTTTGGTTCTTCTTGAGTGGACTTTGTCGACATTCATTTTCTTGATTCTCCCAAACTAACTATAATGGTGGTCAAAGTTTGGCAAAACATATAAGTTCAAGATTGCAGTATCTCATTCGGACTATGAGA
Source organism: Pseudotsuga menziesii (assembly GCA_001517045.1). NCBI lineage: Eukaryota > Viridiplantae > Streptophyta > Pinopsida > Pinales > Pinaceae > Pseudotsuga > Pseudotsuga menziesii. The sequence continues at coordinate 54,039 of LPNX010413351.1, forward strand.
TTGAGCTCTTTCTTATTGCTCCAATGGTTGATTCTGAATCAACCCTTCCTCCTACACTGGTGATTCAATATCTATGAATACTAGTTCCAATGGTGGATGGATTTCCCCTCTTTCTTATGTTTTTATTGGTTGGTTCAACACCTTTTTGACTATAGGGAGAGTCTCTTATTCCACCTTTTCTCCTATTTTAGTTGACTGTTGATCACCAATTTTTTATTATTCAAACTCAGAGGGAATATCTATTATGTGTTTGTATTCCGCAACTGGTGTAGCATAAGTACTTGTTTTAGTGATATGATCCCATTACCGTGTCATATTTGTTGGAGGTTGGAATGTTTCCTTAAGGACTTACTCTCCATCCCTAGGTGCATTGATATCAATACCCAAAATCAGTTAAGTGCACCCTTCTGGCTGAGTTGTGTTATAAGAAATACAAACAACTAACTTAGAACTTTAGCAATGGTACTTTTTCTATTAATTGACTGCTCAACATTTCATAGTATGAATATGATTACACAATACAATCTTCAGATTCACTATAGACTAAATCCCATATAATGATGTATAATGGATTTTATAGAGCGTCTTTGCAATGAGAAGGTAGAAGTTTGAAACCATAGATCCTTAATATATGGATATAATCCAACTATATTCTAAACATAACATAGAGGTTTAACTATCAATGTGAGTGGAATTGATGACATGGATGACGTATATGAACCCATCGACTACAAACGATTTCACAACTGAAAGCATGAAATCATAACTGAATAATCATTTCTTGGTCCTACACCTAGATGCTGATTGATTCCTTTGACCACATGTTCCACATTTGTTGAAGGTTCTGGATTCAAAAAACATAGAAGGATAACAATGTTGATATGTTTCCAAACAAATTTAATATTCATGTTTTTTTCCTAGAGAGGCAGAAATAGTAAAACTAATGAATGTAGTCTTGAATGACACCTACAATATTTTCAATAATCACATAGTCTGTGATTTTGGTAATCAAAGGGCTTTGCAATTCCCTGTGATTTTGGTAATCACAGGGCTTTGCAATTTTGATACTGATTAGGTTCTGTGATTCCAATAGTCATTAGGTTCTACAATTGTGGTAGTCACTTGGGCATTACTACATGCTCTATAAATTCATGGAAAATTATGAAATCCTTCTAATAGTTATCCACACTAAATCACTATTCCAAATGTATGTCAAAAGCATAGATTATGCTAAAAATATCAATTAGCTACCTTATGTATCCTTGAAGTAGATATTACATGGAAATGACAATTTGGATGAAAGAAAGGATAAGAAATAGTGGGGAGAAAGGAAAATATGACTAAAAGGGTCACATGGAGATTAAAAAAAATGAGATAAAATTGAGATTCAACATCTCCTCCACATTCAAGTAATTGCATGTCCTCATGCAAACAACTCTCTTCCAAAAGTTTATTTTCTTTCAACTCTGTCTGTTTCTTACATTAAATATGCTTTTCTTCCTGAATCAACATATCAATATTGTCTAAATGAGTTTTTTGATCCTTATGATTTTGTTGTAAAGAATTGATTTTCAATATTCTATTCTGGTTTGCTAGCTGTCCTATCTTTTAATACCATTTATTATCCTTTTTTAACTTAAATCTATACTTATAAGTTATCTAATCCTTATTATTCCTCAATTGATTGAGCTTCTTCTTGAGAGTCTCATTTCCTACTTAATATGCCTTTACAAAAGTTCATATTCCTTAACCACCTTCTTAATCTTTTAAACCTTTTTTTTTTCATCTTCCCTTATTTTAGTAATACAGAGGAATGTACTGGGATGGAGGACAATGCAGATTCAACTATATTGAATACCTAGAAAGGTATTTGGTTAGCAGGTATGGTTACTTCACATATACAAATCCCTCTAGACCTATTTAATCAGCCTCAAGACAATGAAACTATGGAAAGTATTCAATTTCTATCTCAGGATCTCTTGGCTCTGTGTATTCTACAAGAAGTGGTATAGAGAAATATTTGGTGGAAGAATGAGTATGTTGCCTCCTAAGAACAATCTTAAAAATTATAGCTTTATCTCCTTTCTCAGGTTCATTCTGTTCATATTTCTTTTGCTTGTGCTCAAAAATTTTCCTTGATGTCCTTCAAGAAATTATGATATTAGAGGTCTCATGTGTATTTGTTAATGGAACTACTTGGGCCTCCTATGCTTATTATTCTACCTCGACCTCTCTTTTTTTAGTAGGAGGATTTCTACTTTCTTCAAGAGATTTATCCTTCTGTCTTTCTACAAGGGGTTCTTCAACATCCAATGAATTTGTTACAACTTTCCTCCTTTTGGAAGGAGTGGTTATGGGATGTCCAAGATATTTGGCCTTCTGGTTGTCTATAGGTGGTTTTAACATCCTTCGAGTCTTTAACGACTTCCCCCTTTAAGTAGCAGTGGCTCTGAGTTCTCTAGGAGATTCTTCCTTGTGTTTATTCGTAGGAGGCTCTTCTATATTATTGGAATCCATTATAGCCCTATTTATTTTTGCGTGAGAAGCTATAATTTTCCTAAAGGACTAAGCCTTCTGTCTATGCAAGGGATGGTGTAGGATTGACTTCAATTCCACTCCAGAATACAAAATGATCCCATGCCTATTTCTATTTCGTCAATTCATCTTGGACCAACAATCTAATCAGTCCATGGTGGAAAAGACTATGTTCCACATATTTTGGATGTGTTTGAACATTCTTGGATCTTTTTGTCTAGCTCCTCTAGAAAAGAATGGGAGGTTCATCTTATGTACTTAAAAATGTAGAGGATATCACATATGGTAAATGAAAATAACTACATACCTCCCTTCACATGTGATCTATTTCAAGAAATCAAGGGGAATTTTCCTCCATTATTCTTTCATCCATACACACATAATTCCCTTTCTCCATTCTAGTTTTTGATGCTTTGTTGTCAGAAAACGATTGCGATATGCTCCTTTATTTTTTATTCCTTTAAAATAACGCTTGTCCTCCCATGGTATCCCCATGTTGGTGTTTATAGACCTCTCAAATATGTGCAACACCAATTTTCCTAACTGAGCCTCATGTCCATGAAATGTCTCGACAAATGTGCTCATAACTTTATCACTATGACCCTACAAATTTGTATAGAGCTATAACCACCCCAATTATTATAAGTATTTCTTGCTTTGTGGGTAACCTTAAAATATTCCCACCCTTGTTGGTTCATATATGATCACCATAGTTTTCTGTTTCATTCTTATTTTGTTATTTCTATTGTACTCTAGCACATGAGTATTGCTAGTCTCAAGATTCTTCACTATTGCGATTCCAAAAAGGGAGGATGAACAACTGAGGTTTTAGGGTTCCATTTAATGGATAAATGAACAAATAAGGTGATTTTGTTATAATTTAATCCTTCATGTAATTCAAATCATAAAATGATACAACGAATCATATATCGTGCCCTGTTAGATCATAATACAATGACTGGATAAGGTGATGATGTCCTTTAATAGGTTTATCATGGGAATACTTAGGCATGTGAAAAGTAAAGGACAAAATGAGATTAAGAGCATTTGAATAAATAATTAATCCCCATGTTTTAATGAACATATAGAAATAGAAAGTTACCTTACCATGATTTCCTTGTAGGTGATGTTTGAAAGGGGTTGGAGTGCACAAAGTGTGGTACCACCACTGACAGGAAGGACATCAACAAAGATAAAAGTAAACTATAGAGGATAAAGAAACTAATAAATATTTTGGTTGAGTTAGTTAGTGATTGGTCAAGTGGACCATTTTGTAACGACCAAGTGAGCTTATAAGTAGAGTTAGAATTGTAAATCAAAGGGAATCAAGAATTGACTTAGCATCAATTGACTGAGGATCGACCGAGGAGTGTTTTTGTCTTTTGCGGTTCATTTCTAGTATTTTTTGTACAAAGACTCTTCCTTATGAGCTGAATTGATTTGGATCTTCTGCATTGTAATGTGTTTTTTCTATGGATCATGTCATATTTGAAGATTTTTTTGATCTGAATTTTGTTTTAAGTTATGTTCTACATTATTGGGTGTGTCTGCGATGGATCAGATAAGTTGATGGATATGAGTTAATGAATGATTATGATACATCTGGTTCTTTTACTTTAATGTTATGTGAATGATACAAAGTCTCATTGTCCTTGTTAACTTAATGTATGTGGATGTCTTTGTTGATCTGAATCTAGGTAATGCAAATGTGAATTATAATGATAGTAGTTTTTTGGGTTAATGTGATTGTGAATCATGATATTAAGTAGATCTGGTTAAGTGTGCATCACATTTAATGTGGTGAGTGTTTAGGAGTTAGTGCGAATTCCTCTTCACAGTGCGGAAACTTGGTTCCTACAACCCTCCCTTAGAAATCTCAGGTGAGACTGCACCTGCTCTACAGGTGTTGCTAGAAAGGGTAAAACCTTTCCAAGCTGATGTTTAGGGAGTCTATGTCGATGGTTGTTGAAAGCAGTGCGAAGTGAACTCCTATCGACAGAACTATGTCAAAAAATGGTTTGGTTCCCGATACCATAGTGTGAAGAAGAAGAGGACATATTTTGGCATCCGATGAAATTAGAAATCCAGGATTGGTTTGATAAGAAAGCCCGAGAGTTTACAGAAGAAGAGAATGAGAACTCGAGATTGACAACATAAGATTGCTTGGGAAAATACATCTACTCATATATTCCCCAAATATTCTTCTTTGAGTTTTTTATAGTATTGTATGAGTGGTTGGTGCAACTTAATTTTTAGAAGAAGAACTTGCAGGGATGTGAACCTGATCAGTGGACCCCGAAACTAATCCAGCAGTTGCAAAAGGTGAACAAAAAATATTCAAGGGATGTCGACGTATGGATAGACAAATTTTTGGAAGGGTACATTACTGAGTTCGCTGTTGACAAAGTCAAATATTACAATGATGTCGAAAGGGATTTTTTTAAGGGACCAAGGGGGATATTTCTATTTTCGTTGCAATTGTCACATTGAGATGCTCATCTATGAAAAAGGAATACTAAAGATGAATTTTGACGAGTAAATCCCTGGTGTGTGGAGATTGTCGGTACTACGAAGGTGAGAGTTTGATGAAATGATATGGGGTAGATTGATGGGAGTCATGAAGAGACCATGAGGGTAGTTACAAAAGAGTGTGGTTTCCTGTGAAGTGGGGTGCGGTTCCAGCAAGAAAAGAGGAGGAGGACTAAGGAGAGTCTTGTTGTGAATGGAACAAAAAACTGAGAGAAGGGAACACAAGGGACTAAGTGACCCTACAGTGATGAAGGAAACAACCAAGCTACACCTGAAATTGAGGAAGTCCCAACCCAAAGTTGCAACGTACCTACAAATCAGTGCATGACACTGAACTTAGGAGGAAGAAACATGAGTTTATCATAGGGTTGTCCTATGTTCCAGCATAGTGGTAATAGTAGTGGATCGATAAGCACTAGTAGGAGACCCAGTATGGAGGGTGACAATGTAAAGCTACCCTTGTGTCAGGGTAATGGGACTAAGGATCTTGAACAATATTGGTTCTTATGCGAAACAGTGTGGATATTAAAACAAGTACAAGATGATGATATCAAGAAAGGACAACTAGTGACAACCTTTCAGGGCTGGGCGTTGAACTGGTGCATGAAATTTGTGCAAGTACTGACATGGAATCCCCATAAAACTCTAGCGCAAATTAGAACTGAAATGATTGAGGAATTTAAGAAGCCAAAATCTAGATCATAATATATTACCGAGTTGAAGGAAATAAAGCAATTCCCCAACAAGTCGATGTGGGATTTAGATCAACGATTCAAAACATTAATGGATAAGGTTATCTTCATAATGAGTGATGTGCAACACAAAGAATGGTTCATCGTAGCCTTGGTACCCCATATTCGCATGTCGTTGATGCAACAGAAGATGACATCTCAGGAGGAAGCCTTGGAAATCACAATGAAGTTGTCGACTTAACCAATCGACAAAACATGGATTACCATGAACTAGATCCAGTCATAGTTAAAAAAACTTATGATCAAATTACATGATATCAAGAAAGAAAAATAGGTCCCCAAATAAGTATGGTGCATTTGATGTCATCAGAGGGACATCACAAGGATCAATGTATGGATTTTCGAGAATATTTACAGTCGAGGGCACCAAATCCACTGAGTCAAGGGGGGATTACCCTGGTGTTGAATTTGTCAAACAAGAGGACATCAGTCAAAGGATTGAGTATACTTACAAAAGGTTGTGTTGAAACCAACTAATCTATTCTACAACTTTTGTCAATCTGTTGGTCATGAAGAAAAGTATTGTGGAGCTTATGATTTGGTCCAAGAAAAACTATGGATACATACTTGATGAAGGGAGAGGATAAACGACCAACATAAATACCTCAGTCGCAACCACGGTATAATCAAATGCAACTGTAGCATAATTACACACAACCATAATATAATCATATGCTACAATAGTATACTCAGCAGCATCTGCAGTATAATCTACCACAACAATAATTCAACCGGTTACAGTATAACCAGTTGCCCTACCAGCATCAAGGAGGATTTCAAGGAGGATTTCATGGAGGTTGTAACAAAATATTTGGTCATGGAGGAGATATGGATCGAGGTCGCACACCAATTATGTGATATAATTGTGGAGTGGTGGGACATTATCAGAGAAAATTTCTGAATCTAGTAGCCTAATGTACTTATTATAGTGCAGCTGATCACACTATTAAAGAATGTCCACAACTAATTGCAAAATGGAAAGCTAAGAGTGTGCCACAACCGCAACCAAACCAAAATGCAAACTAGAATCAAAATTCTGGACCAAATGTGGGAAAGATATCACTGAAACTAAGGACACAACTACAAATGTTGGTGTAGACGATGAGAGATGGAAAACCATTGCTAAATGTTCATCCCACCTCTCGAAAGAAATTCCAATTCAATGTAGAAATAAAGAAAGAAAATTCTTTGAAGCAAAGTATGCCTTAATAAAGGACAATGGTAAGTTACCTATTTACGAGATGTTGCCGAGTTTTGACTTGACAAACTCACCAAGGTCGAAAATAAAGGTCAGTACCTTGAAATTTTTTCTAGAAAGTTGTCTAACATTAGGAATGGATCAAGATACATTAGCAGAGATAGCAATAATTTTGTATCGATAAGAAGAAAGGAGACAAGATCACTCAGTCAATTCCTTGCAAAAGAGGAAAACATGAAGAGAAATGAGATTGAATGTCCAAATTGATGAATATGATGTAGATTCATTCATCTTGGATCTAGGATCAGATGTGAATATCCTAACCAAGTAGATATGGGAAATGATGGGAAAGCCACAGTTAGTTTGGTCCCCTGTACAAATTCCTTTAGAAAGTCAAGCCAAGGTTTCTCCAATTGGATGAGTACCCCACCTTCCTATGGAAGTGGAAGTACTGAAGACGTACATAGACTTCTATGTTATCGAGATAGTCAATGAGAACATACCCTGCACCGTTAGGAATGAGTTGAGATATGGAAAAATTGATGGTTATCAATTTAAATAAAAGCATAATGAAATTTTAGAATTGTGACACAAGGGTCATTACCCCATTGGATGTCCTCGAAGGAAAACGATACATTGAACCAATAAAAGATGAAGTCGTAGGAGGATGGTATAATGCCTATAATGTATCTAAAGACTACATCAATTCCACTGCTAATGGGGAGTTGGGATGGCAACGCATCAGCTCAACATTGTTAAGCTCGGACGAAGCGCTAGATAATTGACATAACAGGTTGCATGAAGTATCACTAATGAAGTGTGCACAAATCACCCAGTCGCAGAAATGCGTTGCAAAAAAAGTATTCGATCTGCCAACATATGAAGGATTACGTAACTTGGAAGTTTTTATCAGCAAATTTGAAGACAGAGTATTTGAACCACAATGCTTTTTGGCACTGGAAGAGGAACTTAAGGCTACCCTAGCAAGCTGGTGGGATACACACAAGGCGTCGATAGTAGACTGGAAAACAAGTTGATGACAGATGGAAGTTCGATTCGGGGAAGACGAATGCTACCAAGGAAAGAAATACGATTGAAGAAATGATCCAAGCGATCATTTGATGATATTCCAAACAACATGGGAATTGAGGCCAAAGGAGGAATGGGTTCATGTGTTCATCCATACATTGGACAAAATACTATGGAGATGGTATGTTTCTATATAGTTGTGAAGGGAAACAACAACTTGGAAAGAAACGACAGCCAACTTCAGTCATACTTTTAGTTTCCCTAATGAAAATCCATTTATCCATAGTGCACTACAGGACATCCACGACAAAGTATTCAAGATAGCTTTGGTTGAGCTACCAACAAAATCATAGTGGACTCCAACACTGCAGATGATGATGATGTGTTACAATGTGTTAAGAGAACCCAATGACGCACATGATCCAAGAGCTATCGATATTCAAGATTTAAAAGGAAGTCATGACATCAAAGTACCAAAAATGCCATGTGATAAATTTAAGTAGTCGCTGAAAATAAAGAAGGCCAATATTGGGACAATAGAAGACCTGAAATTTGCTAGTATTGGAGATAACTGGGATGATTCGGCAATGAGGAGAGTCACTGATCTACTACATGAGTTCCAAGACTTATTCGCAACAAAATCCTCCAAGATGAAAGGAATTTTATGGGATTTTGGAGAAATGAAGATTCCTCTGAAACATGATGCAAAACAAGTAAAGTAGCGACCATATAGGTTGAATCCAAGATACAAAGAGCGTGTCAGGGTCGATCTAGAGTGATGTTGGATGCAGGAATTATTGAGCATGTCAAAGAATTAGAATGGATTATTTTGATGGTTGTGTAGGAAAAAAAGACTTGGGAAATACGGATTTGCGTCAATCTGAGAAAATTGAACGATGCAAGTCTAAATGACTCATTTCCAACACCATTCATTGACAAAGTGCTGGAAGGAGTTGGAGGACATGAAATATATTTTTATTTACAGATGGATTTTTAGGCTATCATTAGATAAGAATTGTGAAGGAGGATAGACACAAAACCACTTTTGTGATAGAATGGGGATGTTTTTAGTACACAGTGATGCAGTTCGGCCACAAGAATGCACCAATGATTTTTTCAAGGTTAGTTGTTGATGCATTAAAGTACTTCATTCATAATTCCTCGGTGTTTATATGGACGATTGGACCATCTATGATTTGGTAAAATACCATACCGCAAACCTTCAATTGATGTTGGAAAGGTGTTGACAACATCAAATTTCACTAAATTTGAATAAATGTATATTTTTCAAACCATTTTGGATACTATTGGGACACACTGTATGCAGGGAAGGCATGTTGGTCAATCCGGCCAATATTGCAATAATTTTTGACCTACCGGCACCGATGATAGTAAAACAGCCGAGGGAAACATTGGGCCACATCGGGTACTCCAGAAATTTATAAGGGGGTACACAATGATCACTATGTTGATGGAAAAGTTATTGAAGAAATATGTGAAGTTTGAATGAAATGGTGAGTGGGAGAGGAGCCTCGATACACTAAAGAAAAATATGGTCGCAACACCAATATTAGTTTTTCTGGATTGGAGAAAGGAGTTCCATGTCGATGTCGATGCTTCATTAATCACATTAGGAGTGATATTGACCCAACCAAGAGAAGGATCCATCAACCACCCGATCTCATTTGCAAGTCGGAAGCTGTCTACTGCGGAGAAAAACTACACAACGAGAGAAAGAGAAGGATCAGAAATGGTGTATGTGTTGCAAAATTTTTGACACTACCTGTCACAATGATCAATGATCACTATGTTGATGGAAAAGTTATTGAAGAAATATGTGAAGTTTGAATGAAATGGTGAGTGGGAGAGGAGCCTCGATACACTAAAGAAAAATATGGTCGCAACACCAATATTAGTTTTTCTGGATTGGAGAAAGGAGTTCCATGTCGATGTCGATGATTCATTAATCACATTAGGAGTGATATTGACCCAACCAGGAGAAGGATCCATCAACCACCCGATCTCATTTGCAAGTCGGAAGCTGTCTACTGCGGAGAAAAACTACACAACGAGAGAAAGAGAAGGATCAGAAATGGTGTATGCGTTGCAAAAATTTTGACACTACCTGTTAGGAGGAAATTTCAAAATGTTTATGGATCAATCAACATTGAAATAGTTGGTCAATAATCCTGTGTAGGGGGGAAATATATATCGATGGTTATTCCAATAATTCAATTTTGAGATCATTGTCAAAACAAGATGATTGAATGCAGGACCCGATCATCTATGAAGAATAGAGTCAAGTGAAGAACTAAGAAACATTGATGACGACTTACATGATGCAAAACTATTTATACTCAGAATGGTTGATGACCACTACGAACAAATTGTTCAATTTTTGGGGACCAAAAAATCCCTTGAGGACTTCACCACTAATCAAAAGAAACAACTAGTTGTCAAAGATGCTGACTTCCAATTGATCACAGGACAACTATAAAAGATGGTGCCAGATGAGATTTTGTGTTGATACGTTCTTCCACATGATTAGGAAAGAGTGTTGGAAGAGGCACATGGTGGGATTGTAGGAGGACATTATGGAGGACATGCAACCGCCAAAAAAATACTTAGAGCTAGAATATGGTGGTTGAGAGTACATGGCAACGTCACATATTATGCTAAAAGCTGCGATGTATGTCAAAGAACAGGAAAATCATCGCAAAGAGATGAGACTTCGTTAGTACCTCAGGTAACATTATAACCATTCAACAAGTGGGCAGTCGATTTCGTTGGACCTATCAATCCACCAGGAAAAAGAACACGTGCGAGATACATCATCACTACGACTGATTATCTAACAAGATGGGATGAGGTAGCACCAGTAAAGGATTGAAAATCTATGACAACAATAAGGTTCCTTTTCGATAATGTGGTTACCTGATTTGGATGTCCCAAGATATTGATGAGAGATCAAGGAGCTCACTTTGTCAATCTAAGAATCACAACAATGAATGAATAATTCTACATACATCACAAGAGAAGTACTCCACATCACCCACAGGAGAATGGGGTAGTGGAGGCGTTCAACAAGATACCATAAAATGCACTTACTAAGGTATGTGATACAAATTGTGACTATTGGGATTTGAAAATCCCTCTGATGCTATGGGCATACAAAACAACATGTAAAAGGTTAATAAGATAGACACCATTCAAGTTGGTTTCTGGACAAGAAGTGGTGATGCCGATGGAATATATTGTCCCCAGTCTACACATAGAAGTTGTAACAGGAATGAGCAACAAAACAACAATTGAAGAAAGACTGGTGCAGTTAGTATGCCTTGAAAAGGACAACTTCATCGCATGTTTTCATTAGTAAGTAGATAAGGATAGACAAAAGGCATGGCATGATCGCCACGTAATTACGAAGCATTTCCATCAAGGAGATATGGTTCTCCTCTATGACAAAAAGTTTGCAAAGCACCCAAGTAAGATTTGGATGCATTGGATTGGCCCATACATCATATGTTTCATTATTGATGGAGGTGCATTATAGTTGCAGCAGCTAGACGGAGTGCTTTTTCCAAAACTAGTGAATGGGAGTCGACTAAATCCCTATCAGGATAGCCAACCACAACACCAATTCTAAACAACTGTGAATGAAAAAATGACGATGGAAAATTCTAAAGGAAAGTATGTCGACAGGAGGAAGAGTGATGAGAAAAGTTGAATCATGACAAGGTTTGGAACTTTTTGATACTGGATGAGGCGTGAGCTGGTCAAATAAGGAAATAAATGAATAAATTACACTAGACGAGTGACAATGCAAGTTGGAAAGACCCGCATTTAATGACCAAGGAGCACATTGGATTTGCAGAATCGGTGGAGGATTTGGTCAATCAATCAGAATTTGGTAATGATGTTTCAAATCCCTTGCATGAAAGGATCAAAAGCTATAAAATCAGACCGAGGGGCATGGTTCGACCCATTGCATGGACTACGAGGAAGAATCAGAGCGAAGAAGAGTTATATCTAAGAGAAGTGTAAGCAGGAAGAAAAGTGTTTCAAAGGCCATAGCACAAATTATTTCAAGCACAAGTACACAAGAAAAACCAATTGCAAGGGAAACCATAGTAGAAAAAATGCAGGAGTTTTTGTTCACAGTAGGGCAACCGATTAGGAAGAAGAGGAGAGACAATCGTATGATCATCCTAGACATAAGAACCAAGACAATCCAGATTTCAATGAGGGGGGATGTAGCAAAGGGAGAAGCATGTACATCAACTACACCAGAAGAGGAAACAATGATAAGAGGTAAACCACTAGGGTTGATAGTAGAAGACATTCCTTGGTACGTACCACTGAGGAAGGAAGGCGCACAAGTAGTATAGGTTGGAAAAAAAAACAAGTATGCCATCAAGATGCTCGAAATGCCTAAAGGTGTCCAGGTGATGACAAATATAGTGTTGCAACTGCAGAAGCTACAGTACAACGATCACCACATCTTAGCATTTTCGGAATGCACCAAGGGCACATATGAGGAAAGAGCACATGACAAAGGAGGTCCGATCACTAGGGAGCTCACAAAATGAGAATTGGGATTGCAGCGGTTGGGTTGTTGTCGATCATCCATATGCTGCATTTTGGATGATCCACAAAAGTTAATGCATGCATGAATCACCTATTGGCATGTTTCCATGGTTGTTATTTATGTTGAAATATTGTAACTTCAAATGATATTCTAAATGTATTTTACTGATGTAACCCAAGGGAGATGTTATTATTCCTCCGTTGGGATGTTACTATTGTAGTTGGTCATCATAGAGTCATGAGGTAAAGCCTCCATTGTAACTCAGGGCATTAGTACCCTAATGAATAATATAAAATATTGTTTTGAGTCTTCCTCGGTGAATTTGGCCCAGACAATTTAGTGGGGCTGACTTGTTTAGGGTAAAAGTCAGTTGGCTCAATGTGTATAAATAGAAAAGTTGTGCTTCTTATTTGAACATTGACTCACTCACTTCAGTAGTGCATAAGAGAGAGAGACAGACAGATTAACAAGGAGGAGAATACCCATTTTGGGGTTTTATCTTATATATCTTATACAGAGGAAGTTTTGCTGGGTTTTCTTCACCTTGAGGGTTTTCCAAGATAAATAATGTGCCTATCTTGTGATTATGTTTCTTTCAATGATTCTGCATATGCTACTATTATGAATTTGGATTCAACAGTAATTTTATCTAGAATAGCATATGAAATATTAACATGGTATCAGAGCTAGCATGAATAGGACATTTTTCACAAGGTGAAACTCTCTCTCCTCCCTCTCCAAAAGAAATTAGGGTTTCTGCAAAATTTGGAATTTGGAAGATCTACTTACATATAAAGTTGCACCTCCATAGAGTGCATTTATTGAGCTTGGGATCGAATTTTTTGTGTGGTTGAATCTCCAAGAAATCCCAACCCTAGTTTGGGCCTGAACCAGAAAATGCAAAAAACCAGAACCAGAAATTCTACAGAGCTGTAACCTCGCAAGTAGGATTTCAAGGGTGAATATTTGGGATCTCTATAAATCAGTTGAACCAACCAACTCTCCTCAGTCAAATGCATCTTATGGCAAGTTAAAATTTTCATTTTGAGAAATTTTGATTTTAGTGACCTACTGCACAGGATGGCCCCAAGCACTAAGCTTGAGGACAAGCTGGAAGGCATAGAAAACTTCCTAGCTTGGAAATATAGGATTGGTCTCATTCTGAAAGAGAATGGCCTTGGGAAGTACATCAAGGATGAAATTGCAGAACCTAAAGAAGATGAAGCTAAGGAGAACCATGAACAATACATAATCAAGGAAATGAGGATCATTGTTGATTCTATCAAAGATCACTTGATCCCTCAAGTTTCATCTAAGAAGACACCAAAGCAAAGGTATGATGCACTTTCCAGAATGTATGAGGGAGGAACATCAATAGGAAGAAGAATCCAAGAGCTCAACTAAAGGGCACCAAGATGAGAAAAGGAGAATCAATTCACGATTACTTCACAAGGGTCTCCCAGTTTAGAAAACAACTAAGTGCTATTGGAGATACTCTTGACGAGGATAAACTAGTTATGACTGCTCTCAACGGTCTCACTAGACCTTAGGACTCATTCATATAGACTCTGTGTGCCATAAAATAAAGTATGAAGTTTGGCATAGTATGGGAAGATTGCATTCAAAAAGAAGCTATAGTAGCCAACAGAGAAGCTCTACAGAGAGAATATGATTAGGCTCTAGCCATCCATACTAAAGGAAGAAAACAATCAAACTTCAAGAAGGGTAATCATAAACCTTCAAAGAACAAGTTTCAAAAGAACAAGAAGGATTACTCAAAGTATCAATGCTACAACTTTCATAAGATAGGGAACCATGCTAGAAAGTGTCTATTGGTACCAGATTTGTCCAACAAAATTTTTGGATTTTGGCAGTGCACATGTAGAAAGGGACTCAAACTTTGACTGTCAAAACGATCAAAGCCTTTAATCCTCCACGTCAATATTTGAATCCCCAAGTTACTAAATGTTACTATGTGTTCGTGATGCTCTGTGTATTCATGCCATATTACCCGAGTTTTTCATCCATTTACATATGGCGCCTTATCCAATAAAGAATGTGAGTTTAACCTATGAACTTTTGACTTCAATGGACATTGTTTAGTAACTTCTATTTTATTAAAATAAACCAAATATTTAAAAAAAATAAACATAAATATAAAATAATATTTTTTTTAATATAATTTTAAAAAATATGTTTTATATTTGTTTTCATTTAAAGAGGTCATACATATGTTAGGGTTTACCATTGAATCTTTACCCATTTAAGCCTTTAATTTTTATTTTTTTATTAAGACATCACGTTTTTTCTAAGTAAAAGTTGGAAAAATATAGTTTTGAGTTTTAAACTCAAAGTTTTAACCCAAGCCATGGTAACATCCAATCTTCATACCACTCGTCATTCTTAAAGCTTTTAACCAAAGCTACCATTCTTTTTAGGTCCTATCAAACTAGATTCATGAAGGTTATGAAGGTTATCTTGAGTGCACCATACGTTGACACAAATGCCATATTCCACCGAATGAATTTTATGAAAGATACTGTTTCTATTCCTAGTTTCTCATTACAGATGCATGTATTTGTGTTTCTTTTTCATAATGTTTTTTTTGTTTTAAAGGATTTTATTATTTGTTTATATAATCAACGATTTGTGGTTATATAGATGATTCCCAAACTGGTTCATAGATATCTAATGTTTGTAGTTATATGTTTTTCTATCATCCTTGTTTACCATCCCTTGTATATACTTATCCATGCCTATTTGATTCTTGAGTATTGGTCATTCATCCCACTCTTTAATTTCCTCTTATGTTATTACAAACTAAACCCATTCAGATTTTATTCAAGCCTTAGAGCTTAAGATGTGTTAAGCTTGACTCTCCTGTAGTCGAGAGTTAACTTTAACACTAACATGATCATTTGGCATTTTTTCCATGGATGGAAGTAAATATTATATTCCCCGGGAAGAAAAAAAATGATCAGATCCATGTCTTGATGGTAGATAGGGGCATGACATTAGTTTGGCTGCAATTTTCTACCTGGTGACTCCACTGATTGAAGATCCAGAATGACATCAAATGATCGAATGGAGGCCATTGTGGCTGCAATGTATGCTTTCTGTGATTTCTCAAATATAGCTGGTTTTCCACATCCAGTTCTTACTATAACTTAGTGGGATGACTATATTCCCAAATTCAGAGGAAGCAAGTATGATCATCCTAGTTATCACTTATTAAATTTTCATAAATGCATGATAGAACATGAGTTTGTTCATGATGATGTCTTAATCAATATGTTCATATTTTCTTTAGAAGAACATGCTCATGAATGGTGTCAATCCCTCCCTGCTGCTAGCATCCATTCTTTACAGGAGTTTCATAGTGTTTTTCATCATCATTACAAACGATTTTATCTTGCTGATCTGCTTTTTGATAACTGTTGTGAGGAATATGAATTGCATCGTGGGATTGAAGATATAGATAGAGAATAATTTGTTCCTCACAATATTCATCATCTCTCTAACCATCTCCAAGATGATGTGTTCTCCAATAAACATGAACTAGAAATGGATAATGAAGAAGCTGTGGTTTCAAAATATGTTGAAGATAAAAAGAAAACATTTTCAATTTCTGCTGTCTAGGAATAATCTCATGATCAATTTGATAACAACGCTACTATTTTAAGTCTTGTTGAAAATGATTTTGGTAATGAGATTAATGAAGATAGTTGGTAATGTTCTCACCATGCTTCTAACAGTCTTGAGGATTATCTGAATGTTCATCTTGTTGATAATCCTTATGAATATCAATATTTTGTTGAACAAGCTGCTGGAAATAAATTTTGTCTTGAAGATCTGCCTTATAATGAAGAGATGGTTGCAGAGAAACAAAAATATGCTCTTCATGATGTTTTTGTTAGTGAGACAACCAAGGATATGTTTCAAGTTAATAATGCAGATGAATATCTTAAAGGTTTTTCAAATCAACTTGTCTATGATGAATATGGATCTGATTCAAGCATTAAAGGAAAAGATGATTCATTCTATGCTTTACAATAGGAGGATTTTCAAAATTCTGATATTGAAATTAATAATCATGATATTTTAGATGCATTTGGAATCAATCCAAATGTTTCGCATTATGATGATTATGATACAGAAGCAGTTTCAAGTTCATTTGAAGATCATATTAATGCTGATAATTTTTAGAAATCTTCATCTTTATCATTAAGATTTTATCATGCTGCTCCCATTTTAATAAATATGATGATGATTTCAAAATCCAAGATCCAGATATTCGTGATATGCCAGAATATGATCAGCAGATTTATGAATACTTTCAGTTCATTATCCATGAACACCCAGAGCTGGTATATGACAATTCTGTATCTAATGGTAGTAAGGAATGCATGGATCAGTTTGTTGATTCTCAGGATGACATTGTTATTGTTGTTGTTCAATGAACTTGTGAGCTGATTCAAGGAGAATAACAAAAACATTATTTTATTGATGGAGCAGTTTCCACATAGAAACAATTTTATCTTTTCAATCAACAGAAGTTTTATCATGTTATTAAGGATCATGTTGCTGATTGGATGGAATATACATTAGAAAAGGTCTCAAATGTCTTGGTTATCAGGAGATTAGAATTCTTTAATTGTAAGTATAACTTGCCAATGAATCTTCTGCTGCAGTTATCATATCTGTTTTTTTGTTTCTCAACCATGTGCAAAAAGGTATTTTATTCAATTTATGAAATATTTTCTTGGCTTCATTGGAAATGGGATTTCACTTGATCAAGTAGCAACACGGTTGATTAGAGTAGGAGGAGTGTGGATAAATAATATCACGTCCGAGTATCTAGTTTTCAATTTTGCAAGTGATTTTGAATAGAATGCAATATATATGGTTTATTTGAATAAGAATCCAACCCAATGGAGGAGTGGTACATGACATGAAAGATTGCAAGTTTTCAGTTTGCAGTGAATGGTAAGCATAGTATGGTTACAGGTTGCATAAATGGAATGGAAAAGGCACATGTCATGCTTGTTCTTGGCAGCTCGCAGGGAGCATGCCATCCCTAGTGAGAGCCAGATGTTGGTACCATATCCATCCCACAATATTTTTGGATTCTAGCAGTGCACATGTAGAAAGGTACTCAAACTTTGACTGTCAGAATGATCAAAGCCTCTAATCCTTCGCATCAAGCTTTAAATCCCCAAGTTACTAGATTTTAATATGTGTTCATGATGCTATATGTCTTCATGCCATATTACCCGAGTTCAAACATTTCAAAAGTGTGCTTATAATGTTGCAGAGTTGGAATAAGGACTAGTCTTTTCCTCGACAATGATGAAATTGAAAGCTTGTCTTCTCAGACCCAGATTTATATTTAAAGTTAAAAAAAATGGATCTTCACAGTTTTCTCATGAAAGTGCTCAAGGGAGAACCTCTAAGTCGTTATTGAATTGATGGTAATGTTGCAGTCCATGTATCAAGGAGTAAATGCTAAGATTTGAGCATTAAACATCTATGGGTTTAAAGCCTTGTATTACACATTGACGAATTTTTAAAACCTGTCAATGTATTCATTTTAAGCAAAAAGACCAACAATTGGAGGAACAATTAGTAAGTATTGAGAGTTAAGGAATCGAGGAAACATTCACAAGGAGTGACAAGGTATAAAATTAAGCAGCAACAACAATCATATTATGTGTGAAGGTGATGGTGAATCTGTATATCAATTGAAATGTGCAATTGGAAGACATAAACTCAATGAAAGTAGTATCTCGTGGACATGGCTAGTTTGAGCTTGAATGACTCAACCTCTTGTTTGCTAATGTTAGTTATTGAAAGGGTTTCCAAACAAGATCATGGAGGCGTTAGATGAAAATGGCATTGGTCATCCAAGAATATATATTTCACCAGCATGGATGAGTCTCTAAATATGTGCGATGAAACTCGTGTATCTTGCACTGGGTCATAATAATCCAATACCTGAATTGAATATGAAAGGTGGCAGAGCACTTGGTAGAGAATCAGGAAATATAGATCCAAATATTGAGGAAAACAATTGGTTTAAAGTCGAGTAATCATCTCCATAATTTCAGGTAGAAAATCAACAACAATGTCAGATTTCTAGTGATCCACTTAGTATTTTTGGCCATTATTTAAGCTTATAAAGACACAAATGGTAGAATATCCAACAATGGTAAACTACTCCAAAATCGAAGGCAACCGATTATTTTCATTTTAAATTTTATGTAACTGATAAAATATTTGTCTATTTTTAGTCTTTGCAGAGATTTGATTCCAGAAAGCTCATAGTAGCTAAAGGATTAGAGTTTTCTATAAAATTATGTGTTTTGGAAAGGAAGTTAGAGGTTCCATGTTTTGGAAAGGAAGTGAGAGGTTCCGGCTTGAGAGGCTATGGCTATGTGTTTGATTGTAAAGGGTTGAGTTATCAGTTTGAAGTTTTTTTTTTAGCATTGTAGGTATATTTTAGGGCTATATGAATGATGAAAAATAATATATGAGCTAGATTTTTGACTTCTAATCATGCAAATATTGTTTCAATGTATTTGAACTTATCTAATGACTTTTATGAAAGATAGTGTTTTTATCCCTAGTTTCTCATTAAATATGCATGTATTTGTGTTCCTTTTTATAGAATGTTTTTATATTTTAAAGGCTTTTATTATTCGTTTATATAATCAACTATCTCTGGTTATATAGCTTATTTCAAAACTGGTTCATACATATCTATTGTTTGTAGTCATATGTATTTTCTATCATCTTTGTTTACCATCCCTTGTATATACTTATCAGTACCTATTTGATTCTTGAGTATTGGTCATTCATCCACCCTTCAATTTCCTCTTCTGTTATTACAAACTAAACCCATTCAGATTTTATTCAAGCCTTAGAGCTTAAGATGTGTTAAGCTTGCCTCTCTTGCACTCGAGAGTTAAATTTAACACAAACATCTTTTGGCGTCGTTTCCATGGATGAAAGTGAATATTATCTTCCCCAAAAAGAAAAAAAATGATTAGATCCATCTCTTGATGGTAGACAGGGGTAGGACATCAGTTTGGCTACAATTTTCTACCTGGTGACTCCACTGGTTGAAGATCGAGAATGACATCAAAAAATCAAATGGAGGCCATTGTTGCTACGAGGTATGTTTTTTGTGATTTCTCAAATATAGTTGGTTTTCCACATCCAGTGCTTACTATAACTGAGTGGGGTGACTATCTTCCCAGATTCAGAGGAAGCAAGTATGATCATCCTGGTGATCACTTATTAAATTTTTATAAATGCATCTTTGAACATGATTTTGTTCATGAGGATGTCTTAATCAAGATGTTCATATTTTCTTTAGAAGAACATGCTCATGAATGGTGTCAATCCCTCCCTGCTGCTAGCATTCATTCTTTGAAGGAGTTTCATACTGTTTTTCATCATCATTACAAAAGTTTTTATCCGACTGATTTTCTTTTTGAAAATTGTTGTGAGGAATATGAATTGCATGATGAGATTGAAGATATAGATAGAGAAGAATTTGTCCCTCACAATCTTCATCATCTCTCTAATAATCTTCAAGTGATGTGTTTTCCCATAAACATGAACTAGAAATGGATAATGAAGAAGTTGTGGTTTCAGAATATGTTGAAGATAAAAAGAAAACATTTTCAATTATTGTTGTCCAAGAAGAATCTGATGATCAGTTTGATAACAACACTACTATTTTAAGTCATGTTGAAAATGGTTTTGGTAATGGGATTACCAAAGGTAGTTGGGAATGTTCTCATCATACTTCTAATAGTCTCGAGGATCATTTGAATGCCATCTTGTTGATAATCCTTGTGAATATCAATCTTTTGTCGAACAAACTACTGGAAATAATTTTTGTCATGAAGATCTTCCTTATAATGAAGAGATGGATGCAGAGAAACAAAAATATGCTCTTCGTGATGTTTTTGTTAGCGAGACAACCAAGGATATGTTTCAAGTTAATAATGCAAATGACTATCTTAAAGGTTTTTCAAATCATCCTATCTATGATGAATATGGATCTGATTCATGCATTAAAGAAAAAGATGATTCATTGTCTTCTTTACAGCAGGAGGATTTTCAAAATTTTGATATTGAAATTAATAATCATGATATTTTAGATGCATTTGGCATCAATCAAAATGTTTCGTATTACGATGATTATGATATAGAAGCAATCAAGTTGATTTGAAGATCATTTTAATGATGATAATTTTCAGAAATTTTCATCTTTATCATTAAAGTTTTATCATGTTGCTCCCATTTTTGATAAATACGATGATGATTTCGAAATCCAAGATCCAGATATTCATGATATGAAAGAATATGATCAGCATATTTTTGATGACTTTCAGTTCATTATCCATGAACAACCAGATCTAGTATACGACAATTGTGTATCTAATGGAAGTAAGGAATGCATGGATCAGTTTGTTGATTCTCAGGATGAAATTTTTATTATTTTTGTTCAAGGAACTTGTGAGCCGATTCAGGGAGAACAACAAAAACATTATTTTATTGATGGAGTAGTTTCCACACAGCAACAGCTTTATCTTTTCAATCAACACAAGTTTTATCATGTTATTCAGGATCCCGTTGTTGATTGGATGGAATATAAATTAGAAAAGGTCTCAAATTTCTTGGTTATCAGGATATTAGAATTCTTTAATTGTAAGTATAACTTGCCAATGAAGCTTCTGTTGCAGTTATCAGATCTATTTCATTGTTTCTCAACCATATGCAGAAAGATCTTTTATTCAATTTATGAAATATTTTGTTGGCTTCATTGGAAATGGGATTTCACTTGATTAAGTAGCAACATATTTGATTAGAGTAGGAGGAGTGCGTATAAATAATCTCACATATGAGTATCTAGTTTTCAATTTTGCAAGTGATTTTGAATAGAATGCAATAGATATGGTTTAGTTGAATAAGACTCCAGCCCAATGGAGCACTGGTACATGACATGAATGATTGCAAGTTTTCAGTTTGCAGTGAATGGTAAGTAGAGTATGGTTACAGGTTGCAGAAATGGAATGGAAAAGGCACAGGGTCTGCTCGTTCTTGGCAACTCACAGGGAGCATGCCATCCCCAGTCAGAGCCAGATGTTGGTACCAGATCTGTCCAACAATATTTTTGGATTCTGGAAGTGCACATGTAGAAAGGGACTAAAACTTTGACTATCTAAATGATCAAAGCCTCTAATCCTTCACATCAAGCTTGAGAACTAAGGGATCAAGGAACAATTAGTAAGTATTGAGAGCTAAGGGATCGAGGAAACATTCACAAGGAGCGATGAGATATAAAATTAAGCAACAACATTAATCATATTATGTTCCAAGGTGACAGTGAATGTGTATATCAATTGAAATGTGC
The DNA here is from genome assembly GCA_001517045.1 of Pseudotsuga menziesii. Lineage (NCBI taxonomy): Eukaryota > Viridiplantae > Streptophyta > Pinopsida > Pinales > Pinaceae > Pseudotsuga > Pseudotsuga menziesii. The sequence continues at coordinate 76,097 of LPNX010413351.1, forward strand.
AATTGGAAGACATCAACTCAATGAAATTAGTAGCTCAGGGACCTAGCTGGTTTGAGCTTCAACAACTCAACCTCTTGTTTTCTAATGTTAGTTATTTAAAGGGGTTCCAAACAAGATCATGGAGATGTCATATGAAAAGGACATTGGTCATCCAAGAAGTTAGACTCGTCTGATTATATTTGCTCCCAATAAGTACCCCACCAATCTTGGACATGGGGGACTACCTTCATGAGCACAAAGGTGATATTTTCTTTGTCAAAGAAATTGTGGACATATAAATACCCTTCTAGAACATTTAACCAATCATCTAGGGCATGTGCATAGATCCAGCCTTAAAATAAAGGAATATCAAAATGCCTTGTACCTTGAATGGGGTTTCATCTCCGAAATGATTGCTCGTTGAAGGTGCACTTTCTACCAGCATTCGTAGAAGGATTTGGGAAAAAATATCCATCATCTTGTCCCTCTGTCACTCGAGGGATTCCTCAAGAAATAACTTGATAGGAATTCCTTCTCTGTCATCTCTCTTTTCTTCGCCATGGGAGGTCGTTTGGGACGATGAGAGTGATGTTCCCTAAGTGAAACTAGTTTGAGACCAAACTCTTTATACCCTGACCTCGTTAAGGACATGCACTGAGAAACAATTAAAGTGTAGATTGCTCTAATATCACTAATCTGGATTTATGTGGGAACGAAATGAAATAACAAAGATAACATCATAAAAACAAACATTTTCCAAATATAACAGAGATACAATAAACACATATTCTATTAAATAGTGGAAATAGAACAGACTATAATACAATAGCTTGAATGGTGGTATCTATCTCTGAGAAGAGATGTGGTTTCTACGCTCATCTGTGCAAAGCTGAATACAAAATGAGGCTAAGGGGGCCTATTTATAATAATAATGAGGGTGATAACCCCAAAATCCCAAAACATAACCGTAAAAGATGAACCGTCATAAATTTTGCGGCCCCAAGATGGTAAGTTGAATAGTCAACTTCTTGGGGTTATAACTTTTGCATACTATCTCTGATTTGGGTGCTCGATAGCCCCTTGGAAAGGCCTATAAAAGATTTAAAACTTTTGAATTGGGCCAAATGCATGGTGAGTTAAACATTTGGCCCCATGAATCTCCAAAAAATGTTGTTTAGGGACTCAAAATGACCTTGAAAGTTTGGGACCCAAAAAACCGTAGAAAAATAACTAGGAAACTGCCACAATGGACAATTGTTTTGACCTAGTGGAATAGGTGGGTGGCCACCGATTTCCATCTGGATCAATCCTCCCTCGTTAGGAAGAAATGGTATCCATTGTGTCAAATCCTGTATCAGATCTCGAACTGTGTGTTGAGTTGATCTGCTTGTGCGACATTTGTTGAAGTGAAGAGGCTTCCCTTCTTTGACATCTCAAGAGGGATTTAATTGTTGTATGGATGATTCTTTTCTAGATGATCACTTTGAATGCATGGCCTTACATTGTATAGGTACTCAAATAGATGGGGGAATACCCTCTTCATTTTCTTTCTGTTTTTGTTGAGTAGAGACACCCTGTGCAGAGGGTGTGAAGGTCTATGTGATCTGATGTTCTCCTCCAAAAGCGATTGTGAAGAGGGATAATTTCCTGGTGTGAGAACTTATCTTCCTAGATTCTCATATTCTGGCAGGTGCGAGTGTCTCTGGGATCCGATAGAGTTGTCCTCCCAAAGTGACAACGAAATTGCGATGTCATGACTCATATACAACATGACGCTTCCACATATATGGATTTCCTAAAAGAACATCACAGACTTCAAGTGGGGCCACATCACATAGTACCTTGTATTTGAAAAGCTTGATGCCATATGGTAGGAGGCATTGTTGAGTAATGCAGATACCTCATCTTTGGATTATCCAACCGATGTTGTAGGGATGCGGGTGTGGTTTTGTTAGAAGCTCCAATCTCTTAATGACTTCTACTGAGATCAGGTTATTTTTGTCGCCTTTTCAACAACAAAATGTAGTGGGTTTCCATTCACCCACATTTGCGAGTGGAAAAAAGATCCTATGCCTCTAACTCTTCATGATACTCTAGTTGAATCTGTGTTGTAGAAAAAATCGTGGTGGGGTTTACATCAATGATTTCTTCCCATTGGTTGTGGTTGTGGCATAGGGTTCAGAATCAAAATCAGGATTTGATTCTAAATATTTGATCTTGGCCACCAATGACTACTTTGAGTGACATTGATCATTGTTGTGTTAAGGGATTTATGAAATTAGCACCACTTCCTAGTGCCCTTATTTTCTTTACATTCCCCTCCTTTTTTTGTGGTGGTGACTAGTTTTCTTTTACTTGTCCTGTGTTTTGCTAGCCATGGTTTCCCTTTCCTTGCTTTTGCAAGGTGTTGTAGGTTCAAAGTATCGCTTGTTCTTTTGTCAAAATTTCTCTTCGATTTTGACATCATACTGATATGCAGATCCACATGAAGAGATGTCAAGGAAGTCCATATCGATTTGGATGTACCAATTTAGTCCACTGTGATATTTCAGAATCAAGTGCCGCTCAGAGTCCTTGATACCCAGATTTTTGCGTAAGGTATGGACTTTATTAGTGTACTCTGACACTGTCTAGTCCCTCTCTTAACACAGAATGGTCCATTTGGCGTAATGGTCATCATAGTTTCCCAAAGGGTAATACCGTTTCTTGGAGACATCTATAAAATAGGCCCAAGTGAGATTTGTCTCAAGTACTCCAAACTCGTCTGATGATATTTGCTCCCAATAAGTACCCCACCAATTTTGGACGGGGGACTGCCTTCAAGAGTGCAAAGGTGATCTTTTATTTGTTGAAAAAATTATGGACAGAGAAATACCCTTCTAGAACATTCAACCAATTATCTAGGGAATATGCATTGATCCAGCCTTCAAATAAATGAATATCAAAGTTAACTTGTAGTTTGAATGGGGTTTCATCTCCAAAACGCTTGCTCATTGAAGGTGCACTTGTAGCCGACATTCATAGAAGGGCCTGGGTGAAACTATCCATCATATCCTTCCTCTCTCACTTGAGGGATTCCCCAAGTAATGAATTGATAGGATATCCTACTCCGTCGTCTCTCTTTTCTTCCACCGTGGGAGGTCGTTTGGGGTGGCAAGAGCGATGTTCCCCAAGTGAAACTAGTTCGAGACCATACTCTCTATACCTTGACCTCATCAGGGACATGCACTAAGAAACAATCAAATAGAAGATTGTTCTGATACCATTGATACGTATTTATGTGGGAATGAAATTAAATAATAGAGATAACATTATAAACACAGACATTTTGCAAAGATAACAAAGATACAGTAAACACATATTCTATTAAATGGACGAAATAGAACAAACTGTAATACAATAGCTAGAATGGTTTTAGCTATATCCGAGAAGAGATGTGGTTGATAAACTCATCCGTATAAAGATAAATACAAAATGAGGACAAGGAGGCCTACTTATAATAAGAATGAGGGCGATAACCCCAAAATTCTAAAACATAACCCTAGAAGATGAACTGTCATAAAGTTTGCGGCTCCAAGGTGGTAACAGCTTGCTGCATTTGGAGATGAATAATGGTCGACGTCAGTTGCTTGTTCAATGATCCGGTCCAAGCTATTGATGAGAGAATCTCGGATGTCCTTCCACGGATCTAGCTGAAACTACTCGAGTATCTTTTCTCATTAGCTAGAACACGTTTGACTTGTGAAACAATTCAAATTAAAAGTTCATTCATTTTGATGAACTGATGTTATGGAATGTAATAATATCCACAACTTAGATTGTTTGATTCAATAGCTTGAATATCATATATATTCATGGCTTTCCAATATTAATTTAACTGAACTGTTCCATTTTTGTATAAGTATGAACATGCAATTGGAGCCAAGGGTTGGAAATTTGAGAGAAGTCATAGCCGAGGAAACTGTAACTATTCTTTGATCATTTTAATAAAGGAGCAACAATTCTCAATATTGTTTTGTTGTAGATTGATCCAGATTTATGTGGGAACGAAACAAAATAATAGAGACAGCATCATAAACACAGACATTTTTCAAAGATAACATAGATATGATAAACACATATTCTATTAAATGGTGGATATTGAACATACTCTAATACAATAACTCGAATGGTGGTATCTATCTTTGAGAAGAGATGTGGTTGCTAAGCTCATTCATATAAATATGAATACAAAATGAGGCCAAGGGGGCCTATTTATAATAAGAATGAGGGTGAGAACCCCAAAAGTCCAAAACATAACCCTAGAAGATGAACCATCATAAATTTTGTGGCCTCGAGGTAGTAAGTTGAACAATCAACTTCTCGGGGTCATAACCTTTGCATATGATCTCCAATTTGGACGCTCAATAGCCTGTTGGAAAGGCCTATTCGATATTTACAACTTTCAATTGGGGATAAATTCATATTGGGGGGAAATATATGCCCCCCTTAATCGCCAAACAAATGTTGTTTAGGGCCTCAAAATGACCCCAGAAGTTTGGGGCCCGAAAAACCATAGAAAACTAACTAGGAAACCCGCCACAATGGACAATTTTTTTTTAGGTAGTGGAATAGGTGGGTGGCCACCGATTTCCATCTGGATCAATCCTCCCTCATTATGAAGAAATGGTATCCATTTCTTCAAATCATGTATCAAATCTCGAACTGTGTTGAGTAGATCTCTTGGTGTGACATTTGTTGCAGTGAAGAGGCTTCCCTTCTTTGACACCCCGAGAGGGTTGTAATTGTTATATTGATGATTTGTTTTTGGATGATCACTTTGAATGCATGGCCTTGCACTGTATATGTAATCAAATGGATGAGGGAATACTGGCTTCATTTTCTTTCTGTTTTTGTTAAGCAGAGACACCCTATGCAGAGGGTGTGAGGGTCTCTTTGATATGATGTTCTCCTCCATAAGCAATTGTGAAGAGGGATAATGTCCTAGTGTGGGAACTTATCTTCCTAACCTTTGAGGTTGTGGCAGGTACGATTGTCTATGGGATCCGATAGATTTTTCATCCCAAAGTGACAATGAAACTATGAGGTCATGACTCATATACAACATGACACTTCCACATATTTGGTTATCTTAAAAGAACATCACAGACTTCAGGTGGGGCCACATCACACAGTACCTCATCTTGAAAGGATTGGTGCCATGTGGTATGAGGAATTATTGATTAATGTGTATACCTTGTCCTTGTCTTATCCAATAGATGTTGTAGGGATGCAGGTGTGGTGTTCCCGAAAGCTCCAATATCTTGATGATTTCTATTGAGATCAGGTTCTTTTTGCTTCCATTGTCAACAACAAAATGTAGTGGGTTTCCCTTCACCCGCATCTATGAGTGGAAGAGGCACTCCTCTTCCTCTAACTATTTAGGATCCTCTAGTTGAATCTGTGTGGTAGCAACAGTGGCAGTGGGGTATGCATCAATGATCTACTTCCCATTGTTTGTGGATGTGGCATTGGGTTCAGAATATGAATTGGGATATGATTTTGAAGATTTCAACTCGTCCACCAATGAATTCTTTGAGTGACATTCATCTGTGTTGTTCCAAGGGATTTTATGAAACTCATACCACTTCCCGGTGTCCTTCTTTGTATTTACATTCCCCTTCTTTTCTTGTGGCAGTGACTGGTTGTCCTTTCCTTGTCATGTGTTTTGTGGGATAGGGTTTCCCTTTCCTTGCTTATGTGATAGATTTGCAGGTCCAAAGTCTCGCTTATTCTTTTGTCATAATTTCTCCTAAATTTTGACAGCATACCAATAGGAGGATGCAAGTGAAGAGATGTCAAGGAATTCCATGTCGGTTCGGATGTACCAATTTAGGCCACTGCAATATTTCAAAATCAGGTGCTGCTCAGAGTCCTTGATACCCAAATTTGTGCGTAAGGTATGGAAGTTGTTCATGTACTCTGACACCGTTTGGTTCCTCTCTTAACACAGAATGGGTTATTTTGTGTATTGTTCATCATACTTTTCTATAGGGTAATACTGTTCCTTAATGACATCTATGAAAGAGGCCTAAGTGAGATTTTTCTCAAGTATTCCAGACTCGTCTAATGATATTTTCTCCCAATAAGTACCCCATCAATTTTGGACATGGGGAACTACCTTCAAGAGCGCAAATGTGATCTTTTCTTTGTCTAAGAAATTATGGACAGAGAAATGCCCTTCTAGAACATTCAACCAATTATTTAGGGCATCTTCATCGATCCGACCTTCAAATAAAGGAATATCAAAGTTAACTTGTACCTCGAATGGGGTTTCATCTCCAAAACGCTTGCTTGTTGAAGGTGCACAACATTCATAAAAGGATCTGGGTGAAACTATCCATCATCTCGTTTCTCTGTCGCTTAGGGAATTCGTTAAGCAACGACTTGATAGGATCTTCTGCTCCATCATCTCTCTTTTATTCTTCCATGGGAGGTCGTTTGGGCAGTGAGAGTGATGTTCCTAAAGTGAAATTAGTTAGAGACCAAACCCTTTATACCCTGACCTCATCGGGGACATGCGCTGAGAAGCGATCCAAGAGTAGATTGATATGATACCACTGATCTAGATTTATGTGGGAATGAAATGCAATAAAAGAGATAACATCATAAACATAGACATTTTGCAAAGATAACAGAGATATAGTAAATACATATTCGATTAAATGGCATAAATAGAACATACCATAATACAATAACTAGAATGATGGTAGCTATCTCTGAGAAGAGATGTGGTTGCTACCCTCATCCATGCAAATCTTACTATAAAATGACTCCAAGGGGGCCTATTTATAATAAGAATGAGGGAGAGAACTTCAAAAGTCCAAAACATAACCCTATAAGATGAACCGTCATAAAGTTTGCATCCCTAAGGTGGTAACAAATCGATGCATTTGAAGATGATTAATGCCTGGCGTAAGTTTCATGTTCGATGATTGGATCCAAGCTGTTGATGAGAGAATATCAGATTTCCTTCCACGCATCTAGCTGAAACTACCAGAGTTTCTTTCCTCATTAGCTGGAACACGTCCGTCTTGTGAAACGGTTCAAATTAAAAGTTCATTCATTGTAATGAGATAATCTTATACAATGTAATAATATCCATAACTTTTCTTGTTTAATTCGGAAGCTTGAAGATCGTATATATTCATGGCTGCTCGATATTAATGTAATTGAACTTTTCCATTTTTATATAAGTATGAACAGGCAATTGGAGCCAAGGGTTGGCAATTTGGGAGAACTTATAGAAGAGGAACTTGTAAATATACTTTGATCATTTTAATAAAGGAGCAACAATTCTAAATACTATTTTGTTGTAGATTGATTTGAATTTATGTGAGAAAAAAATCAAATAATTGAGATAGCATCATAAATACAAACATTTTGCAAAGATAACAGAGATAGATTAAACACATATTCTATTAAATGGCGGAAATAGAGCAGACTTTAATACAATAGCTATAATGGTGGTAGCTATCTCTGAGAAGAGATGTGGTTGCTACGCTCATTTGTGCAACATTGAATACAAAATGACGCCAAGGGGGCCTATTTAAAATAAGAGTGAGGGAGAGAACCCCAAAAGTCCAAAACATAACCTTAGAAGATGAACCGTCATAAATTTTACAGCCCCAAGGTGGTAAGTTGAACAATTAACTTCTCGAGGTCATAACTTTTGCATACGATCTTCGATTTGGGTGCTCGATATCTCATTGGAAAGGCGTATATGATATTTACAAATTTCGAATGGGGCCAAATGCATGCCAAAGTAAATTATCTGCCGCCCCACCCCCCCGAATCACCAAAAAAACATTGTTTAGGGTCTCAAAACGACCCCAAAAGTTTGGGGCCTGGAAAACCATAGAAAAATAACTAGGAAAGTGACACAATTGACAATTATTTTGAGCTAGTGAAATAGGTGGGTAGCCACCGATTTCCATATGGATAAATCTTCCCTCCTTAGGAAGCAATGGTCTCCATTGTGTCAATTCCCGTATCAGATCTTGAACTGTGTGTTGAGTTTATCTCCTAGTGCGACATTTGTTGAAGTGAAGAGGTTGCCCTTCTTTGACATCCCAAGAGGGTTGTAATTGTTGTATGTATGATTTGTTTCTGGATGAGCTCTTTGAATGCATAGCCTTGCACTTTAGAGGTACTCGAATGGATGAAGGAATACTAACTTCGTTTTATTTCTGTTTTTGTTGATTAGAGACACCTTGTGTAGAGGGTGTGAAGGTCTTTGTGACCTGATGTTCTCCTCCAAAAGAGATTGTGAAGAGGGATAATGTCTTTGTGTGGGAACTTATCTGCATACCCCATGAGATTGTGGTAGGTTCAAATGTCTTTGGGATCCGATAGATTTTTCCTCCCAAAGTGACAACGACACTGCGAGGTCGTGACTCACATACAACATGACACTTCCACATATATGGTTATCTAAAAAGAACATCATAGAATTCAACTGGGGATGCATCACACAATACCTCGTCTTTAAAAGGATTGATGCCATATTGTAGGAGGAATTTTTGAGTAATGTGGATAACTCGTCCTTGGCTTAGCCAACCAATGTTGTAGGGATGAAGGTGTGGTGTTGTCGGAAGCTCTAATCTCTTGATGACTTCTACTGAGATCAAGTTATTTTGGTTGTCTTTCTTAAAAACAAAATGTAGTGGATTTCCCTTCACCCACATCTGTTAGGATTATTAATCCTCCCTTGTCCAAATTTGGTCATATGTCTAAATTGGGAGTCATGTCTAAATCGGGAGTCCATCCAGTCTATTTATAGTCATTAACACCATTGGGTCCACTTGGCCTAATTGGGGCACATGTTTCAGTTACTAAAGTGTGGGGAACACTAATTGAGGCTCACTGCCACTGATTGCACTTGATTGCATCAGTTTAGGAGCCTCCTAGACCAATCCCTATAATTTAGGAAGCCACTGGGAGTGCCGAAACCAACCAAGGTCAGTTCACTTCAGTTGATGACTAGTCAAGCTAAGTTAGGAGTCAGTTACATTCAGTTCTAGTCCTCTACATTCAGTTAGCGCTAGTTTTACTTGACTGAACACAAGTGGGGTGCATTTCTCACCTACCACAGTCAGTTAACCTTAGTCAACACTGAATGTAACACTTGAGTTGTGTTTTAGAGCTCTGATGAACTCCGGTTATGGTTTAGACAAGGTCAATTAACTACTGAGTCCTCCAATAGTGATTTAGACAAGGTCTTGGTTACCTACAGTCAAGTAGAGTCTAATAAATTCAAACTTCCTCATGTGGATTTGAATTGCTTGTGGCTATTAAAGCCATTTTACTTCATTGTAATTATCATCGGATTAATTTTGATTAATGAAAGCATTCACAGCTGCAAGCCTTTTTTGCACTATTTCATTCTTCAATTGCTGAGTAAATTGTGAGATCCACTTTGTGAGTTGTGTATTTGTCTACTGATCTATGTGCTCAAATTTACATGGTATCAGAGCCTCGGTGGACAAGAATCCACTCCTCCTCAGATCTCCAACTGGATCATTTTTTTTTTGGGCAAATTGCTCCTTCCAGTACTGCACCAGAAGCAGAGAATTTACCACTTAATATCCCAAGTTAGGAAATTGTTGATCAAGCTTACTTGATCAACTATGCTAGGTGTGAAGGAAATTCCAAAAGTGCATACTGTCAACCTTACTTTGTATGTTTGATTGTGTGACAGGTTATCAAATTTTCTTATAGCATTCGCTACAAGCAACCTCTTCTTCTCACTGCATTCGCTACAGCAGCTCAGTCTTTCTTATTACATTCAAAATGGCTCATCCAGTGGATCTTCTCACTCCCTTCAACTATCACCAATGGAAGGATGACATGAGAGTATTGCTCCGCACCAAGCATCTCTTCAGACTCATTGAAGAAACATAGGAAGGGCCAGAATCAGATAAAGACAAAGCTAAGTACATGAACAGGCTTGATGAAGCCCATGGACTAATGATCTCCTTAGTCTCTAGAGATATTTGATTTCAAATCCAAGACTTGGACACTACAAAGGAGGTTTGGGACAAGCTTGCTTCCTTATTTGATAAGCATGATGAGATGAGGATCCATCAGCTAGAAAATGATCTAATTACTCTCAATCTGTCCAATTTCGAATCTCTAAATGAATTCTTCTCAAAGTTCAAGAACCTGATATATCAATTGAAGGAATGCAAAGTGAAGAAGGATGAAGATCATCTCATCCTTGCCATTCTCACAAAGCTCAATGCAGACTACTCAATCTTTGTATCCACCTTCCAAATAGTAAGGATCACTACTCCAAATTGGAAGATGCCTACTCTTAATGCCTTCATCCAATCTCTTATTTCTGAGAATGATAAATTGATCCAAATGGGGATCATTCGATCTCCCAAAGATCTAGCTCTAGTTGAAAGAGGAGATAAGGTAGCGAATGACAAAGGAAATCAAAGAGATGAGTCCCCTGTGAAGAAAGAGCAGTCAAAAGAACCTTCAGTTTCAAAGAGAAGCAAGAAGAATGGCAAAGGCAAGGTCCTCTGCTCTTACTGTGGAAGAGGCTTCCATTCAGAAAGCTCCTGTATGAGAAGACAACTTGATGAAATGGCTCTTCTCTTGAAAAAGCACAAAATTTTTGTACCTACTAGTGCAAGGAAGGAAGACTCTGAAGAAGAAGAAGAAGAATACCAAAGGAAAGGACATGCACTGAATGCCTGCTGCACATCAACACCTATCTTCCTCATTGATTCTGGAGCTTCCAACCATATGGATGCATCCAGAGAATCATTCTCTTCTTTTCAGTCCTTTGATGGTCCTAGTATTCAGATGGGAAATAACAGTAAAGTCAAAACAAAAGGAAAGGGCTCTATCCAACTTGAACATGGAAGGTTCAAATATGTGCTATTTGTTCCCTCCCTAGCTTCAAACCTGTTATCTGTCTATCAGATGACCCATAATGGATATCCAAAGCGAGTGATATTTGGTCCTGACTCAGTAGAGATCACATATATCTCTACTGGGAGAATCATAGCAAAGGGTACTGCAAATTATGCTTCAAAAGCATATGAGTTCTCACATTTCATGGCTCCTTCAGAGCCAATGCACTCTCAGCAGCCACTTGCAAGGGAAGGTAAAATCATTGCATCTACTTCTTTTACAGCTTCTACTAGTATTGCAGATCCATCTATATCAGTTTATGACCTTGAGATTCAGGGTGAATCAAATCTAGATTCAATCCCTACTTCCAAACTGGAAGCTAGGAAGATGACTGGAAACTCACCTGACACTCAGAAAGGAAAGACTCTTGCGCTATGTGATGCTATTTTACCTCCTTCAGGGAGATGCAATAGATTTCCTGTAAGATGCAATATGGAAAAGGCTCAGTCTCACTACATATAGAAGAATGGATATGATCATACACCTCTTCATTCAGCAAGAGACAAAGGTTACATTCCTCCTTCCTCCCATCATCATTTTTGGAGAAGAAGGAGAAGTCTACATGCCAGGCCCCAGAATACCTGTGCACAGCACACCATGCATGCTGCTTCACTACCTCACAGAGATGAAGATTGCAGCAACATATTTTCAAGCTTTTCAAACTTGAGACCTGATTCTACCTGCTTAGCTAAAGGGAGGTATTTTTTCCCATGTGGTTTTTGCCCTAGCTCCTTGTATTAAGCAGTTACTTTATTTTACTTGATGTAATGGGTAACCTATGGTCTTAGTTACCAGGGCCCACAGTTTGTCCAAGTTAGCATTTAGGGGGGGTGTTAGGATTATTAATCCTCCCTTTTCCAAATTTGGTCATATGTCTAAATTGGGAGTCATGTCTAAATCAGGAGTCCATCCAGTCTATTTATAGTCATTAACACCATTGGGTCCACTTGGCCTAATTGGGGCACATGTTTCAATTACTAAAGTGTGGGGAACACTAATTGAGGCTCACTACCACTAATTGCACTTGATTGCATTAGTTTAGGAGCCTCCTAGACCAATCCCTACAATTTAGGAAGCCACTGGGAGTGCCGAAACCAACCAAAGTCAGTTCACTTCAGTTGATGACTAGTCAAGCTAAGTTACGAGTCAGTTACATTCAGTTCTAGTCCTCTACATTCAGTTAGCACTAGATTTACTTGACTGAACACATGTGGGGAATATTTCTCACCTACCACAGTCAGTTAACCTTAGTCAACACTGAATGTAACACTTGAGTTGTGTTTTAGAGCTCTGATGAACTTTGGTTATGGTTTAGACAAGGTCAGTTAACTACTAAGTCCTCCGATAGTGATTTAGACAAGGTCTTGGTTACCTACAGTCAAGTAGAGTCTAATCAATTCGAACTTCCTCATGTGGATTAGAATTGCTTGTGGCTATTAAATCCATTTTACTTCATTGTAAGTATCATTGGATTACTTTTTATTAATGAAAGCATTCAGAACTGCAAGCCTTTTTTGCACTGTTTCATTCTTCAATTGCTGAGTAAATTGTGAGATCCACTTTGTGAGTTGTGTATTTGTCTACAGATCTATGTGCTCAAATTTACAACATCTACAAGTGGAAGAGGCACTCCTCTACCTCTAAATCTTCAAGATCCTCTAGTTGAATTAGTTTGGTAGAAACAGTGGTGGTGGGACTGCATCAATGATCTCCTTCCCATTGTATGCGGTTGTGGCATTGGGTTCAGAATCAGAATTGGGATCTGATACTCAATATTTGATATCAAATACCAATGACTGATTTGAGTGACATTCATCAATGTTGTGCCAAGTACTTTAATGAAATTTTCACCACTTATTGATGTCCTTCTTTATCTCTCCATTCCCCTTCTTTGATTTTGGTAGTGACTGGTTGTCCTTTCCTTGTCCTTTGTTTTGCGGGCCAATGTTTCCCTTTCCTTGCTTCTGTGATGGATTCATAGGTCCAAAGTCTCAATTGTTTTTTGTAAAAAATTCTCCTTTATTTTGACAGCGTACCTATAGGCGGATCCAAGTGAAGAGATTTCGAAGAAGTCCATCTCGGTTCGGATCTATCGATTTATTCCACTATGACATTTCAGAATCAGGTGCCACTCAGAGTCCTTGATACTCATCTTTGTGCATAAAGTATGGAAGTTTTTGGTGTACTCCGATACTATCTGTTCCCTCTCTTGACGTAGAATGGTCTATTTTTTGTATTAGTCGTCATATTTTCCCACAAGGTTATTGTTCCTTGACGACATCTATGAAAGAGGCCCAAATGAGATTTGTCTCAAATATTCCAGACTCGTCTGATAATATTTTCTCCCAATAAGTACCCCACCAATTTTGGTGGAATTTTCTCATTTGATGATTCGGTCCAAGATGTTGAAGAGAGAATCTCAGATGTCCTTCCACACATCTAGCTGAAAACACCAGAGTTTCTTTCCTCATTATCTGGAACACGTTCGACATGTGAAACAATTCAAATTAAAACTTCATTCATTGTGATGAAATGATCTTATGCAATGTAATAATATCCCTAACTTTTCTTGTTTAATTCGGCAGCCTGAAGATCATAGGTATTCATGGATTCCTAAGTTAATGTAACTAAACTATTCAATTTTTGTATAAGTATGAACAAACAATTGGAGCCAAGGGTTGACAATTTGAGAGAAGTCATAGCAGAGGAAATTGTAACTATTCTTTGATCATTTTAATAAAGGAGCAACAATTCTCAATATTGTTTTGTTGTAGATTGATCCATATTTATGTGGGAATGAAATGAAATAACAAATATAGCATCATAAACACATACATTTTGTAAAGATAACAAAGATACAATAAACACATATTCTATTAAATGGCGAAAATAGAATAGATTGTAATACAATAGCTAGAATGGTGGTAGCTATCTCTGAGAAGAGTTATGGTTGCTTCACTCATCCATGCAAATCTGAATACAAAATGAGGCCAAGGGGGCATATTTATAATAACAATGAGGGAAATAACCCCAAAATTCCAAAACATAATCCTAGAAGACGAACCGTCATAAAGTTTGTGGCCCCAAGGTGGTAAGTTGAACAATCAACTTCTCGGGGTCATAAAGTTTGCATACCATCTCTGATTTGGGTGCTCAATAGCCCATTGGAAAGGCCTATTTGATATTTACAACTTCTAACTGGGGTAAAATGCATTTCGACCTCAAAAAATCCCCAAAATTTTGGGACCCGAAAAACCATAGAAAAATAACTAGGAAACTGCCACAATGGACAATTGTTTTGAGTTAGTGGAAGAGGTGGGTGGCCACCGATTTCCATATGGATCAATCTGTTATCAGGAATTCTCAATCAGTGTGAACACTATTTGTTCCTTTGCACTATAATTCACAAGCATAGAACAAAAAGACACAGCAAAATATCCTTTCCTTAAACAATCAAATTAATTGACATGAAACACAATATACCTCAACCTTAGATCTCTTTGTCTTTTCTCCAAAAGGCCTTACAATGGTTCAATACCTACAAAATAGATCAAAAGGAAAACAAACAATATGAGAGCATCATGATAAATTGACTATTTATATCAGTGATCAAGGAGTCTAATCACATCTAATTAAAATCAATACATCAAATATAGGAAAGGGGAATGCCTTTGTATTAATTATGAAAGAGATATAAGTACAACCAAAAATCCTTGATGTCGATGACTTTGATCTATACAAGAATATATACAAGCCTCTATGACTATGAAGATCTCTCCACACATAAGCTAGATCTACTTTGCCTATAACTCAAACTTCAATCCAACAACAAAAGGGTACTTTTCTTGGCCTCCCTCACTCACATCATGAAGGCTTCATTTATAGGCCAAAAACCATGAGATTGACTTGAGGAATGGATAGAATGTGATCCCTATAGGTGAGGGAAGCGAATTCCACCTCTCCTAAGCATGTAGGAACTGAATCCACGGAGGCTTCCGCATGGAATCTTCCAGAAAATTATTTTTTCATATTTTTGAGCATCGACGCTCTTGGTAAAAATGACATGTGTGCCGACCTATGGTTTTATCAAAGGAAAATCCTAAACAACACTTTTTAATCCATGGTGAGAGGCACCATCGACACTCTGTTTAAAAAGGGGAAAGGTGCTGACCCTTCAAGATATGGAAAAAAGACATACAAGGTATCTCAATTTAGGTTTCTGAGAAGGAAAATGATCAATGTGAAATTCCAGAAAGGATGATGGGCAGTGTGGAATTTCCACTTGCAACAAAATGCCCCCCAAAGTATGAAGCTAGAAGGAAGTGATAGGTGAAATAGTTTACAACATATCCTTCTGGTATAGAGGCAATGAGAGATAAGCTCATATCTGACATAAGACCAATAACTGACACCATCCAAACTAATCATAGTTGCGGACCAATACACTGTATATATATGATGATGACTATGTCATGGCTACCAAAAATACACTGTAGATCCATGAATAATTGATACATGAGGTAGGACATAGCTACAGAAAATACAAAGTAGATCTATGTCAACTGTCCTCAAATACTGAACACAGCCACCAAAACATACAATGTGGATCCATGTCAAGACTTTACTGATCTCCAAACGCAACCCTAGTATAGGAAGATATAATGATGAGGCCTAATAACTTAGAGTCTTCATTCCAATCCCCAACCGATATGATTCTAACCATGTGAATAAATGTCTTGATGTCGAACATGGCAGAAAGCACTTGATTACTAGTCATTAATGAAAACTATTAACGAGTACGAGGGAGATCACCATTAATGTCAATGATCCCCAAGGTATATAAGTACATTCTCCCAAGTGTGAATAGATTTTTTGAAGTCGAACACTTGATAGAATGTCTCAATCAGAGGTCATTGATGAAAACCTACTGTTTAAAGCGAGGAAACCTGCCATTGAGGCATGTAGGATTCAAGGTATTTGACTAAGTTTCTAGGTCTAATTCCCTAACAATGAGCTAAATTCAATAGTAGTAGACTTGTCACAGGAGGGCCATGATGATTCCCACATCAGTGACATGAAACAAGGAACAAAACTTGATTTGGAGTGATGAAACTGACTCAGACATGACTGACCTTATGGATAGGTAAAGTTATTGATGAGTTATTTTCTGGAAGTGACATCCTTTGAACAATTTGAGGCACAACAAATGACTTGGCAGCATTGACTTGACAAGATCAAAACCAGGTGTAATGCAAGGAATATGACGAAGTATTATTTGAAATGACTTAAAGGAATCAGGTGACTCACAAAAGTGGATCAACTTGGAGACACATTGAATAACCAACTATTCAGATATGCAAATGCAAATAGGTGCCATGTTTAAAGGTGGACTATAGACTACCATAAATACAAATGAAAACCAATCCCCTTTCCTTTAATTTCCCCATCTCAAAATATGAGTGCCTCTTTTCATTTTTATGAGTCCAAAGAGGGTAAAAAACACTCGCTGTAGCTCATCAAGCGATGAGTCCATTCTCACATGTTTTATGAACCTGAGAAAGGAGGGGTTTGTTCCCAAATAGGGTCTTTCACCATTTTATTTTATGAGTCCAATGAAAGTGAACTCAGTATTGTTCATGTTTAGAGAGTCTAAATGAAGACCTAAGGAGACTCCATTGTGGTTCCTTTTTTAAATAGGCCTAATCAGTCCAAAAAATTGATAAACTAATACCGACTGTCTGACCGTTATGATTCTTTTACAAGCGTGAATGTAACAAGTTCACTTGGAAATATTTTTGTGTTTTAAGGAGACCAAAAAGAGCTTAAATATAACTCTGTAATTGGGTTCCTTTTTCATAATCCACTTTTAACGAGTCTGAAAAATCCAAAAATTTTGATGTATTTATAACTTCGGAATGTATTCATCTATGTATCTTATGTATTGTAACCTGATGTTTATTCTGGGATATATCTATAATGTAATTGAGTCATATTATCATGCCCTGATGTTTTTATCAAGAGGATTAATTATGTAAACAAGTCATGTCAAGTCATAGTGGGTAACCCTCCGATTGTCTAAGGGTTAAAGTCCCCGCAGTTCTGGGGCACTAGGGTTATTAGACTCTCCTAGTAGAGGTCGACCCTGGTAGGGATTTAGTCATGTCGAGATTAGTATAAATAGAGAACCGGAGTCTCTATTTATCACACAAGTCATACACACTCAAGTGTAGCACATAGTTGAGGAAGAAGAAGACACTGGGGCTAGACAAGAAGAAGATTACTACTGTTGGGAGATCACTTATTGTTTTGGGGATTTTACTATTTTGGTGCTGATTCTATCTCTGAGGAAGTTGCGGGGTTTTCTCCTTTATGGTTTCCCCGAGGAAAAACATCGTGTTCATTGTCTCTTGTGTTTGATTGTTGTACTTGTTATTCTCTTAGTTAAAGATCCTAATAATGCTAGCTTAATGTTGAAAAACTAACATGGTATTAGAGCTAACCTGAGTAGAAGACACTGTGCAGCTGCGAGAACTATGGATTCCTAGTTTGTGGACCTTCCTCCATATATTTTTAGCAAAAGTAAGGTGGAATAACTCTCCTCCTTAGGGTGCATCTTTCTGTCAAAGCAGAATCCAATTCTGAGGTTTTTCGGTTTTGGACCTGTCACTACTGTCAAAAATTAGGGCTTTTCATAGAAGAGGAATTTTTCAGTGAGCCTAGGCATGGATTGATCTCCTCCCCAAAATCTAAGTTAGGAACAAATTTCAGAGCATTTGGCTGGACAGAACTCCAGAAAAACAAAACCCTAATTTGCTCCTGAACCAGCTCTGCAGGATTTCAGCTTAAGTTTCAGATCCAACATCTTGAACCTGGTAAGATCTAAAATACTTTGTATTTCCATTTGAGGTTCTCAGATAAGATGTCTCATCATACCAAGCTTGATGAAAAGCTTGAGGGAGCTGATAAATTCCGAGCCTGGAAGTATAGGATCTCATTGGTCCTGGAAGAGAATGAATTAGACTCCTACATCCATGAGGAGGTTCCAGTTCCAGAGGGAGATGAGGAAAAATCCTTACATAAGAAGAATATGGTTATGGAAAAGAGGATGATTGTTGATTCTATCAAGGATCCCATAGGTTTCCTCTCTCAAGACACCTAAAGCTATGTTTGATGCCTTAACCAAGTTGTTTGAAGGAAAGAACATAAAACGGAAAATGACTCTGAGGAACCAACTGAAGAATGTGAAGATTCAGAATACAAAGACTATCCAGTCCTAATTCACAAGAGTTTCCCAGATCAAGGAACAATTAGAAGTTGTTGATGAAGAATTGGAAAATGCAGAGATTGTGATGACTACCTTGAATGGCCTCCCTAGGTCATGGGATTCTTTCATCCAAGGAATCTATGCAAGAAAGAAGTTAGTCAAATTCAGCATACTATGGGAAGAATGTTCTCAAGAAGAAGCACGGATAGCAGCTTGAGAAGAGAAGATGGTAAGTGAAGACCAAGCTCTCACAGTTCACTCCAAGAGAAGCAGAAGAAGAAATACTCATTACTCCAAAGGTAAGAACTCTCATTCTAATGATAACAATAGAAAGGATCTATCTAAAGTGAGATGTTATACATGCGATGAAAAGGGACACTATGCAAAATACTGTCCTAAGAACAGGGTTCACTCTCATAAAAGGAAGGGGAACAAAAGAAGACATCATGCTCATGCGGCAGAGGATGATGAACCATCCAGGAAGAAATCCAGATATGAAAGTGAAGACTCTTCAAGCGAGGATGAATATGTTTTGATTTTCGCTCTCACGGGTAACATTACTCATGGAAGTGATGATTGGCTTATAGATAGTGGGGCTTCCAAACATATGACTGGATTCAAGGAATCCTTTGTAAGACTATCAGAACATGACTCACCTCACAAGGTGAAGCTAGGAGCTGACTACCAATATCCAATAAAAGGTAGTGGGGAATCTTCATATAAACTAGACTCTAGTAAGTCTCTAACAATGAAAGAAGTATTGTTTGTACCAGGACTCAAGAAGAACCTTCTTTCCATATCAGCATTGGATGCAAAAGGAATGCGGGTCACATTCATAAATGGTCAAGTCATCATGTGGCCAAAAGGTAAGACTATCAATGATGCAATAGTGATTGGAGAACAAGAAGGAGGGTTGTACAAATTGAAGGGCCATCCAGAACAAGCCTTGGTTCATGACACAATAGAGCCAAATGAACTTTGGCATAGAAGGCTTGCACATGTGCATTACAGAGCACTACCTATTGCAAGCAAAGCTATTGAATGTCTTCCAGAATTCCAAGCAAAACATGATGGTGTTTGCAAAGGATGTGTGAAAGGGAAGAATACGAAGAAGACATTTCTCAGTAGTGAAAACAAAGCCAAAGGCATACTAGAAATCATTCACTCTGATGTATGCAGTCCTATGTCATCAAACTCACTAAGTGGGTATGCATACTATGTTTCTTTTATTGATGATTTTTCTAGAAAGACATGGTTTTACTTCATGAAGAAAAAAGATGAAGTATTCAGTAAATTCAAGGAATTCAAAGCCTTGATTGAGAACCATACTGAAAAGAAGATCAAAACCATTCGATCAGATAACGACAGAGAATTCACTTTGAATGAATTCAAAGAGCTCTATAAAGAATCAAGGATTAAGAGGGAGTTGTTTACTCCTTATAATCCACAACATAATGGGATTGTGGAACGGAAGAATAGAACCATCATGGAAGCTGCAAGAGTAATGCTTCATGATCAAGATCTTCCTATGCATCTTTGGGCTGAAGCTACCAGAATAACGGTGTATGTATAGAACCCTACTCCACATAGAGTACTCGAGAACAAGACTCCTGAAGAAGTCTTCTCCAGCAAGAAACCAGAAGTTAGCCATATCAGAATATTCGGTTGTCCTATGTACGTACACATCCCAAAGGAGAAGAGAACAAAATTAGATCCTTCAGGAAAGAAGGGCATAGTTGTGGGATACTATGAAAGCTCAAAGGCTTACAGAATCTATTTCCCAGGATACAAGAAGATTGACATTAGCAGGGATGTGAAATTTGATGAAGACACAGCTTACGACAAATCCAAAAAGAGACCTGCTGAAGAACTTGAAAAAGCAGAAGCAGAAGTACCTAGAATTCATGACACAACCATGAACGAAGAAGATCAAGATTTTGAAGAACCACAAAGACCTGTAGATCCACCTCTAGAGAATAATCCTCATAAGAGGAAACCTTCTTGGGTACGTGAACTTATCCAAGGTGCGGACAGATATGGGGCTCCAGAAGAGAATCATAGAGAAAGAAAGAGGACCAGATCTTGCTCCGGGTATGTAGCTTTACTATGTGATTTCATTGATAAATAACCTACCAGTTATGAAGAAGTAGCAGAACAGAAAGAATGGAAGGATGCTATGATCAAAGAATATCAATCGATCATGAAGAATTATGTTTGGGATGTTGTCCCAAGACCAGAAGGGAAGTCAGTTGTAACTTCCAAATGGATCTACAAGATCAAGCATGCTGCAGACGGTAGCATTGAAAAGTATAAAGCAATATTTGTAGCTCGAGGTTTCTCTTAGAAAGAAGGAATAGACTATGAAGAAACCTTTACACCTGTAGCTAGATACACTTCCATCAGATCAGTACTTGCTCTGGCTACAGTGATGAAATGGAAGATACACTAGATGGATGTCAAGACTACTTTCTTGAATGGTGTAGTGGAAGAGGAAGTGTATGTAGAACAACCACTCGGTTTTGAGACACATGACAGAGCATCTCATGTGTGTAGATTGAAGAAAGCCCTGTATGGTTTGAAACAGGCATCCAAGACCTGGTACGGCAGAATTGACAGCTTTCTATCCAGTTTAGGCTTTACCAAAAGTAAAGCAGATTCCAACCTTTACTATGAGGTTGAAGATGGCAACCCAGTGATGCTCCTACTATATGTAGATGATCTATTTGTAATAGGTACAGATGGGTTGATGTTGATACAAAGAGAAATCTTGCTTCTAAGTTCAAGATGAAGGACTTGGGTATGATGCATTACTTTCTAGGTATGGAGGTGTGGCAGAGTACGGATGGAATCTTCCTTGGACAAGGGAAGTATGCAGTAGAGATCCTGAAGAGGTTTGGGATGATGGACTGTAAGACTATGGCCACACCTATGGCATCGAACCTGATGCTATTGAGTGATACTTCATCAGAGTCAATTGATGCTACGATGTATCATTGGATGATTAGGTCATTGATGTACCTGACGAACACGAGACCAGATATTTTCTTTATTGTGAAAACCTTGAGCCAGTTCTTGACAGATCCAAGACATGTTCACTTGATTGTCGCAAAGCATATTTTGAGGTACCTGAAGGGTACAATTGATTATGGGCTCAAGTACGATGCAAATCAAAAGATTAACCTGGAGGGTTATGTTGATTCAGATTGGGCAGGCAGTGCCATTGATAGGAAGAGCACTTCAGGGTGTTGCTTCAGTATGGGATTAGGTGTGATCTCTTGGTCTAGTAGGAAGCAATCCTGTGTGGCACTGAGTGTAGCTGAAGTAGAGTATGTCGCAACTTGTTCAGCTAGTTGTGAGGCAGTATGGTTGTGGAAGCTACTATCTAATATATTTGATCTCCAGTTGGATGCTACTTGTTTACATTGTGACAACCGGATTTGCGTGAAGTTGTCAGAGAATCCAGTGTTCCATGACAAGTTGAAGCATATCGAGATCAAGTATCACTATATCAGGGATATGGTGCAGAGGGGAGCAGTGAAGCTCCAGTATGTTGCAACGGAGGAATAGATAACCGATGTATTGATGAAGCCATTGGCAAGGCTGAAGTTCGAGTACTTCAAGGAGAAGCTTGGTGTTCTCCAGATGGAGGTTTCCTCCAAGAGAAAGTGATGAGACCCATAGCCATTTTGACATGGTGAGAGGATTGGTTCCTTCCATGGTCAAATTTAAGGGCTGAGCCATTCTATCATGGTGAGAGGATTGCTTCCTTCCATGTCAGATATGAGTGCTAGCCATTCTGTCGAGTAGGATAGATGTAAGGGAAACTGCCATTCTGGGAATGGAGGCACTTGGTCAGTTACCAGGACAATTCAGTCTAGGACTGAGAAACCATTCTGATGTGATAGAGGGATGTGTTCCCACTTGATCAGATGTAAGGGCTGAACCATTCTATCATGGCTAAAGGATTAGATTCCTTCCATGTCAGATGTGAGTGTTGGACATTCCGACGAGCAGGTCGGATGTAAGGGCAACTGGAATTCTGAGAATGGAGGCACCTGGTCAGTTACCAGGTAGCTCAGTCAAGGAGTGGGGGCCATTCTGATATGACTATAGGATTGGTTCCTACAAGATTAGATATGAGTGCAAGCCCTTCCATCATTGTGAGCAGGATGTGTTCCTTCCTGGATGGATGTGAGTGTTGTGCCTTTTCATAGATGATAGTAGATGTGCCTATCATGCTAGTGATTGTAAGTGCAGTTCCTTTCCACAGATGATAGTAGATGTGCCTATCATGCTGGTGAATGTGAGTGCAGTTCCTTTCCACAGATGGTAGTAGATGTGCCTACCATGCTAATGGATGTGAGTGCAGTGTCTTTCCTCAGATGGTAGTAGGTGTGCCTACCATGCTGATGGATGTGAGTGCAGTGCCTTTCCATAGATGATAGTAGTTTGTGCCTATCATACTAATGGATGTGAGTGTAGAGCCATTTCACAGATGGTAGTAGATGTGCCTACCATGCTGGTGAATGTGAGTGCTGGGCCTTTCTGATATGATTATAGGATTGGTTCCTACATGATCAGATGTGAGTGCTGGGCCTTTCTGATATGATTATAGGATTGGTTCCTACATGATCAGATGTGAGTGCTGGGCATGCCTTTCTGAC
Organism: Pseudotsuga menziesii; assembly: GCA_001517045.1. Lineage (NCBI taxonomy): Eukaryota > Viridiplantae > Streptophyta > Pinopsida > Pinales > Pinaceae > Pseudotsuga > Pseudotsuga menziesii. The sequence goes on from LPNX010413351.1 coordinate 98,969, forward strand.
GAGTAGGTCAGATATAAGTGTTGGGTGAAGACCTACATGATGGATAGGCCTACAACCAGCATGAAAAAGGGCTGGCTCTATAGAACTTCCTGTGACGAGAAGAATCATGAGATAGCACCAGTGATGATCGATATTGAGTGATGATCTAGATCCAGTGATGATGTCTAGTGATGATCCAGATCAAGTGATGATCCAGATCTAGTGATGATCCAGATCGAGTGATGATCCAGATCTAGTGATGATGATCCAGCAGTGATGATCTAGATTGAGTGATGATCCAAATCCAGTGATGATGTCCAGTGATGATCCAGATCTAGTGATGATGTCCAGTGATGATCCAGATCCAGTGATGATGTCTAGTGATGATCCAGATCGAGTGATGATCCAGATCCAATTATGATGTCCAGTGATGATCCAGATTCAGTGATGATTCAAATCCAGTGATGATGTCCCATGACGATTCAAATCCAGTGATGATGTCCCATGATGATCCAGATCCATAGATTGATGATGACTGGAAGATGAAGATGACTCAAAAGACAAAATATGCAGATGATGAGATGATCCTATTGATGCAGAGAAGAAGACCAGTGTTGAAAATTGTGTCGAAAGAATACCTTCCTAGTTAAGAGGGAGTGTTGATGTATTTGTAACTTTGAAATGTATTCATCGATGTATCTTATGTATTGTAACCTGATGTTTATTCTGGGATATATTTATAATGTAATTGAGTCATATTATCATGCCCCAATGTTCCGATAGGGAGGATCAATTATGTAAGCAAGTCATGTCAAGTCATAGTGGGTAACCCTCTGATTGTCTAAGGGTTAAAGTCCTTGCAGTTCCGGGGCACTAGGGTTATTAGACTCTCCTAGTAGAGGTCGGCCTTGGTAGGGATTTAGTCATGTCGGGATTAGTATAAATAGAGAACAGGAGTCTCTATTTATCACACAAGTCATACACACTCAAGTGTAGTGCATAGTTGAGGAAGAAGAAGACACTAGGGCTAGACAAGAAGAAGATTACTGCTATTGGGAGATCACTTACTGTTTTGGGGATTTTACTATTTTGGTGCTGATTCTATCTCTAAGGAAGTTGCAGGGTTTTCTCCTTTATGGTTTCCCTGAGGAAAAACGATGTGTTCATTGTCTCTTGTGTTTGATTGTTGTACTTGTTATTCTCTCAGTTAAAGATCCTAATAATGCTAACTTAATGTTGAAAACTAACAAAAAAAGTATACTCGACACTCTTTTACTGGGGTTTTAACAAGCATGTGAAAAGTGTTTAAAGATGCTTGGTACTTTTTCATTACAAATCCAAGCTTGAAAAAGACTAAAATAGCTTACATCATAGCCATAACCCAATGTTGCCATGAAAAACTCCAAAAAACACATTAAAAGCCAACTTACCAAAACTATATAAAATAAAAAGTAAAAACCCACTTTTAATGAAATAATTTTGACTTCAAAATAAATCAATTATAAAAAACTTTTGAAAACTTCCAAAATATCTATAAATAGAAAGGCATGGTAAGAATTCTTTACCATTTTTTTTACCATTGCAAGAGTTGGTAGTTGGAGTGAGAGTGAGGAGCTTCTATTGGTGCTTTGGAAAGTGTCCCTCATCCATTATTCCTTCAATCTCCTTGGAAGAGGTAAAGACCTTGATCTTTCCTATTTCTTGTTCGAAAAATGGTTTTTTGTTTCTTCTTCCATTGTTTACTTCATGTCTAAAAAATGTTTTTTTAACTTGTTTTAAAGCCAAAGTATAGGGTAAATTAGGAAATTTTATTGGATAGGAGGATTTTAATCGTCCTAAAGGGATTATGGACCAAATTGGGGAAAAAATTTTGGGCCATAGGGCCTTTTAACATTTAGGCAGAGTGCGCGATGATGCTCTGTCAAGCTGGGACAGAGGTGTCGTAGGCGCTCTGTCCGCAGCCGACGAGAGTGTCAGCCATCGGTGTTCTGCATACCAAAACTGGCAGTGCAGTAGGCACTCTATGGGAAAAACCACTAGGAACCGCTGCCACTTAGTATGGACAAACAAAACCCTAATCCAGCCAAAAATTAATTTTTTACCCTTAACATTGTTCATTTTTATCATTTAAATGCTTTTTCCTTTCAAACATGACGTAATTTATAATATGAAATTCATGTGTTGCAGGTTCAATAGAGTATTGGTATCATGGTGATTTGGAAAGAGAGGGAACATGAAGTTCCAGACTTCTAGGCTGTTAGCGATTTATCCACCCTAGAGGCTCTACTGAATTGCGAGATCCTGAAGTACTTTAGGGTACCAGGTATGAAAGCGTATGTCCGCTTACTGGAGTATATCATAGGGATGTGGGATCCTGACCAGTAGAATTTCATGGTGGGGATCCATACCCTACCCATAGAGATTGAGGACATCTATTTTCTGACCGGATTGTCCAAGAGAGGAAGCCCAGTAGTTCTATCCGGGGCATAGAGAGGAGAGACCTCCTTAGATGACTTGATCGAGCAATACTGTGCACTAGGTATGGATTCCCAGTCCAAGAAGTTATGTATCCAGTCCATAGTGGATAGTCCTTTGAGGACAGTGGTATACACTATCAGAAAGGTGGGTGGAACTAGGTCTTCCCATCTTACCACTAGATCACACATGTTGTATGCTTTGCAGTGTATGGATCCCACTATCTTCAACTGGTGTGAAGGCATGCTGGTATGTCTCAAATATCAGCTAAACAAATGCAAGAGGGGAACACTAAAGTAGTTTAGCTATGGAGTTGTGATAGTATCTTTTATCTTACAGTGGGTGCCCCATATGAGACCATAGGTGACTATTAGTAGACTGGACCCTGAGGATCCTAGGATGCTTGCATGGGTTATGGTCATGCCCCACGATGGTGGTAACGGACCCAATGTCAATTAAAAATCTAGCTTCTTTCACTGGCTGAGAAGCCAGTTACTCATGGTTGAGGACTACGCCTACAAGGGAGCAAATTTCCATGATGACCCAGATCTTGCATTTCCCAAGGGAGAAGTATGGGACGAACTAGGTAAGAAAAGACACTATCCATTTTGTTTTTATTTTTTGTATTTTATTTCATTTTTATTTTGTAGTACTGAGATAAGTGAAAATATTTCCCTGCATACATTGGATCTGTACATCCGGCAGGGATGTCACCCATTTCTGTTGGGGCGCGTACCCTAAAGATTACTAGTTGTGGTAACTTCACGGCTGTTGGTAAGCGGAGTTATGGGTCAAGATAGTCTTAGGGGTGTTAGGGTAAGTCAAAACCCTCTTTTTTTGTAATAAACCCATGGTTTAAATCCAGGGTTTAGGATTTTTTGGGTGCCCATGGTTTAAGACCATGGTTTTGTAAAAATACGCAGTATAAATAAGCGCTTATGTAAAGAAGATAGGCTAGGTTTTATGATGAAAGAAAGATTAAGGCGAAGCTAAGATTGGTTTTGTGGAAGAAGGTTAAGTCCCAGCTGTGTGCGTGGACGACCTCTGCAGCTGTGTGCGCAAAGGGTTTTGTAAAGAAGATTGTAAGGAAAAACTTGCAGCTGTGTGCGCAGGGGCCTGCTGCTGTGTGCGCGGCTTTTTGAGGATTGAAAGGATCTGCAGCTGAGTGCGCAGATCAAACTGTGGTTTTGTAGCAAGTTGAATAGAACACAGTTTGTGGACGTAGCCCCTACACTGGGGGTGAACCACGTTATATCCGGTGTTGTGGTTTCTTGTGCTGTTTTTGTTTCTATTTCTTTTATGCATTAATAACTGTATACATCTGATAAGTTAGATCGCTGCTAACATTTAGCTTCACTGTGAATTCCCTGTAGTGGGTTGAGCAAGTCACGACTGTTTATTTATTTGTGAAGTTGTATGTGAATGAATGGTGGAACTTGTAATTATTGATTAATAAGGTTATTAAAAGGATAAGGTACAGTAATCCCCCTCTTTGCTTGCAGAAACTTGATTCTGCGGCATCCCATAGCTGTTTCGGGTGAGACTGCAACCTGCGCGCAGGTTGTTTCCGAAAGGGCCAACACTGTGGGTCTTTTGTTGGTGCGACACAAAAGGTTTAAACCCAGGTCTGCCCTATTGCCCAACAAATTGGTTCCGTTGCCGGTTGAACTCAGTACCTGCTCAAGAGGGGTTTGCATTGTACCTCAGGGGCTATGTTCTGGAGGCCCTCTGTGAAGGACATCGGCGATTGGTTTGCTGAGACTTGTCTGAAATTCGCGCAGCAAGAGAATACGAATCTGTGTCGAAGCGCAAGTGACTTTTTACAACGGTATGTTTTTTGTGATACTTATGAAATTTTATTTGGTCGTTTCCACATAGAGTTGCACCAATGGTTGTCTAGGTTAACAGAGAGGAGGACGAACTTTCAAGCTCGACAGATTCCTGTGTGGACCCCCGCAAGGGTCAACCTTGTGCAACACGTGAACAATGAGGTATCCCGCGCTGTCGATTTCTGGACGACGCGCACATTGGAGGCCTTCATGACAGAGTTTGCCATTGATACAAGCACTTCTTTCAGCGAAGCTGAACGACAGTTTTTCAAAGGGCCCCATGGTAATTTTTTAAATTCCTTAAGCTTGAAGATTAAAATACTATTGGTTGAAAAGGGTATCTTATTATTTGAGTCAGACTGCTAGTTTAGTAGTACTAACATATGTTTGCAAGTGAGAATATTTTCGATGCGCAAAGTCGGTTGCCACGAAGTGAGCAAAGGTACAAAAGAAATTTTGAATCCTACTCCTCAGGACAGGCCACCGCATTTCCCCTTGTAAACCCTCCACAACCAGACCCCGAAGAAAA
>LPNX010413370.1:10452-33072 GCA_001517045.1 Pseudotsuga menziesii
TGAGGATCTTGTTGGATAACAAAATCTCGTTAGAGTGCTGCTATCAGGAATATTGCACCTTCTACGGACAGAAGTTGTTTCTCTAGTTTGAATGGTTTAGATCCAGAACAAATAAGTGAACGACAAAGGGTGAAAACCTTCCTTGAATGTTGTAAACACCTGGAATAACGCTTTGATGACGAACCTGTGTACCTATAGAACATGTCAAACAAATAAGGACATCAAAGCTACCAGAATATTATCTACACATCCATACTAATTACTAAGGAATCTAGTAACATATACATGCGAGATCAGTACAACATATATGTGGGACGAAAATAAGCTTTGCATTAATAAATCAATGATTAACCTTACAACCATTGCCTTAGTGTTGATAAACTCCTCTACAAGACAAACACCTCATCCCCGATAGATCCAACTTGCTCTCTTGTGCTCTCTAATGAATTGGGCTAGGTAGTCAATTCAACAGCATAACATTACCATTCAGTTTTCCCTCTCAACTATGGGACATGAGCTTGTATTTATAGGGCTCAATGGATAGGGATAGTTGAGATAATTGTGGGTGAAGTGGCCATAAGATCCTACCAAGAGGGATCTTGACTCCAACCAACCCATATTGATAGGGATAATGTAGGACACAAGGCTTATGTTCTAGAGGCCTCAAGAATCCTCTTTTTTTCCATTTTTACCAAGGGTACCGCTTATATACCTTTATGACAAAGAGGTGAAGGATAAGAACCACTCCAAGAACAAAGCCCATATGTGGTGGAACCGCTCATCTATAACAAGACTCAGGCGTTGCTGTATAAGGTACCGCTCATCAGCCAAAGGGCAAAAGAAGTGCTAGGGTTTTTTATGTAAAATTGACATCCAGAGCACTGTTTCCACTCCAAGTTTGGGATTTAGGGTGAACATAGATGTTAGAATCTTATCACATGATGGTGATAGGATTTGGGTGTAACAGAATGCCCCCCAAAGCATGAGGATTAGAGGGATACAATAGGAGAGAGCTTTGAGAGAACAAGTTATCACTTCGAGGTAAGAGTCAGCTTGATTGGAGAGTGTCATCGAGCAGGCATCTAAAATATATAAATATTTTTGACTCATAAATAAATGTAACCAACTCATGGCTGCAGACCAATACAAGGTAGATCCATGAGAGGAATAAACAACCATGGCTACTAGAATACATCGTAGATCCATGTGATAGGGGACTCAAACTTGTACATAGCTACCAGACATACAACATAGATCTATTTCGTACAGATGCAAATTTGAGCATAGTCACGACCATACAAATGTGGATCCATGCCCGATATACAAAACTCCATCACAACCTGGGGAAAGAAATGAGTGCTAAACAATTACCCAGGGTCTTTGTCTCATCTTCCACAAAGTACGGTTCTATCCATGTGATTACAATGTTATGAATTCAAACATGGTATAAACCACTTGATTACCAGCCAATTATGTGAACTGCTAACAAGCGCGAGGGAGATCACCATTAATGTCAATGATTCCCAAGGTACCCTAGTACAATCTAGTGAGTGTGAATAGATGTCTTGATGTCGAACACCCAGTCGATTCTATCGATCAAAGGCCAATGATGTGAACCTATGTCGAGAGCAAGAGAATCTATCATTGAGGCATACATATCTCAAGGTACTAAACTTGTTTCTAAGACTATTTCTAGGACGATGATCTGACGTTGACAGAAATAGTCTCGTCAACGAAGGGCCATGATGAATCCAACATCGACAACACAAAACTCAAAACAAAAGTTATGGAATGATGTGAATGAAGTAACCATAAGACTAACTCAAAAAGTACTGACACAGAGGTTATTTTTACTATAGAGGTAAACTCTTTCAACTTCTCTTTGAACATCGGGTAGCATGACTGAAGACTTGGCAGCATGACTAGACTAGACAGACACATAGTGTGATAGTGGACATGCATTCTTTTGAAAGACTCAAAGGAGTGACATGAGTCATGAAAGTGGATCACCTTGTACATCAGCTGAATACACAATTGAATGACTGATATGCAGACAAGTGCCATGTTCAAAGGTGACAAACGACTGCCATTGGATTTGAAAAAATGATTCCCTTCCATTAATTCCCCCATCATGATTGATGAGTGCCTCTTTTCATTTTTACGAATTTAAAGAGGGTAACAAACACTCATTTGAGCTTATCCGAAGATAAGTCCATTCCCATATATTTCATGAACCTAAGAAAGGAGGGGTTTGATCCCCAAAAAAGGGTCTCTCAGTGTTTAGTTTAACAATTCCAATGAAAGCAAACTCGATGTAGTTCATGTTTAGAGAGTTTGAACAAACTAAAGAAAATTCCAAAGGGTCCTTTTTCGTATGATTTATTCCCTAAGGCCCGAAAACGTATAAAATAATACCTTAGAGAACTCTTCCAGTCATGATTGGTTGGAGTGTTCTTTTTTCATAAATAGTCCATCCGAACCGAAAAAGAGATAACCTACTAAAGCAAACTCGATGTAGTTCATGTTTAGAGAGTTTGAACAAACTAAAGAAAATTCCAAAGGGTCCTTTTTCGTATGATTTATTCCCTAAGGCCCGAAAACGTATAAAATAATACCTTAGAGAACTCTTCCAGTCATGATTGGTTGGAGTGTTCTTTTTTCATAAATAGTCCATCCGAACCGAAAAAGAGATAACCTACCATCAAAGAGATGACTCTTCAAATACTTTTACGAGTATGAAGAAGACAAGTACTCGACTATCTTTTAACATTTTAAGAGTCCGAAAAGAACTTAAAGAGGACTCTATTAACCTTTTTCATGTTTGAATCTAGAGCACGAAAAAGTAATAAAATAAGCTGAAACCACTTTTCATGTTTTAACCAGAGCGTGAAAAATAAAAAGTAAGCTCAACACCATCTTACTGCTTTCAATGAGCTCGAAGATCAGTTGAAAGAATGCTCAAAGATTGGTTTCATTTTTATGCAAACTTGAAACCAATGGGTAAACTATGCTTGAAAAATCCTATTAACATGATATATAGAAGTTGGAATCTTTCCCCCGGCATGATTGCTAGCGAAGATTACCCCTAGCATGGTTGCTAGGGGCTCGACATGCCCCCCAAGCTTTGTTTCATCTAAAGATTCTTCTTCCATACCCAACCTAAAAAACCTGGCTACTAATTTGAAAATGTTCACCAAGGGGGTAGGAAGAACGAAAATCAGGCAGGTGAAAAGATGGTTCAAGTTCTAACACTAAAAGGAAGACTCGACTCAAGGGAAGGGGATCTATTTCATTTTTACGCAAGCTTGAAACAGAAGGTAACTATGCTTGGAACATGGTTTCATTTTTATGCAAGCTTGAAACCAAAAGGTAAACTATGCTTAAGGAATCCTACTTCATTTTTTAACGATCTTGAAATAGAAAATGAACTATGCTTAAGGAATCCTACTTCATTTTTTAATGGGCTTGAAATAGAAAATGAACTATGCTCATGAATGGTTTCATTTTTATGCAAGCTTGAAACCAAAAGGTAAACTATGCTTGAGGAGATCCATTTCATTTTTTAATGAGCTTGACATAGAATGGGAATTTTGCTCATAGGCATCTGTTTCATTTTTTAACGAGCTTGACATAGAATGAGAACTTTGCTCAAAGGCATCTGTTTCATTTTTTAACGGCCTTGACACAGAGTGGGAACTATGCTTGCCAACCTGTTTCATTTTTTAACGAGCTTGAAACAGAAAAAGAACTATGCTCGTGAACCTGCTCTTACCCAACATGATTTCCAGATGTTGGTAGGTTACCTCCATTTCATAAAAGCTAGCAGCTTAGCTCCATTATGATTTCCATAGACTAGAGCCATTCCCCCCATTTTACCTATCATGGGAAGAAGCTAACTAGAAGAAGGGGAAGGAATCACAAGAACATGAGGCACATTTAGGGCAGTTTGATTACTAAGAGTCACACGATGGTCGGGTGTAACAAAAAAAAGATGATCAATAGTCACAATCTTCACATCATGGGGAAAATGTATAACTCTAAAGAGTGTGGACACAACAGCTTTCATGGCATAAACATCATCATGTACAAGGAGTAGATTAAAATCTAAAGGACCTTGGACCACCATAACATCAATGCAGATAGTTTTCCCTCCTAATGTAATAGGCAAATAAGGGAGGGTCCCTAAAGGTGCAGTAAGTCTTCAATTAAAAGCCAGTATCTGATTGTGGCTAGCACAAGTTGAGGAGAACCTAAAACTTGCCAAGCAGTTGAGGATAGAACACTAACAGAAGCCCCTTTGTCAACAATAGTGCGAAGTATCCGCCTAGCAGTAACATTCACAACTATCTAGAAAGGAACACTTGAATGAAGATGAGACTCTCTTAGGTTACTCTAGTCAAAGGAAATAAACTCACTACTCAGAGAGGGTTCTGTTGAAATAGACAAAATTTCCTCTTGTCAAGAACAATTAGAATGAAGCATAAAAACTTCAGTAGGATTCAGTTCATTCACTACTAGAAGAGAAGAATAACACGAATATTTGGTCAAAGAGACTACTTCAGCCTTAACACTCTCTGATGAAAGAGTGGGATCGGGTGGAAATGACATCGACTCGACCACTTCACTCTCTAAAGGAAGAGTGGGATCAATTATAGATGAAATTGAATTGATCACTTGTTAAACCAGCGAGGAATCAATGGATAACTTACTATCACTTGCTGGAATCACCTGTTGATGATCAGTAATATTTTCCAACCAACGTGAAGCTTAATCCATGCTTAGACAAAGAAAAGTACGATGCATAGCTTTGCATATCAAACAAGGATACAAGACTTTACCCTTACGACCTTTTACCAATGGGTCACTAGTTGAGGGAGTATCATCAACATGATGATCAAATGTTGATGACCTAGACAGTTTGGACCTTTTAGACCACTCTTCTTGTACACGAGAGAGACTGAGACACTCCTTAAGAAGGTGGTCCCCCTTGCAAAGCTTACAAGGGAACTTGGGTTTTTCGAGTGTTCTCTTAGAACGGGCACCATCAAGAGCAAATGGTTGCTATTTTTTCTCTTTATTATCCTTCTTCTTCTTACCCTTCCCTTTTTTCTTCTTCTTATCCACATGACTACTAACCATAGAGCTTTGGTCAAGCGAATGAGAAGAAAGGGATGAAGCCACAACCAATGAAGAAGGACAGGGATTAGGTTGAGGTTGATCCTCTCTCGGAGGAGAGGTGACATTTGAGACATTAGGTGTAACAATAATTACCGGATTAAACAGCCAGATCAGTAATTCTATAGTTAACCTAGGAAAATTTAGAGTGGAAATAAAGGGAGGACCAATACCTTCACTTGGAGGGAATAAAAAAGGTACACCTTGGAAAGGAATCTCTTGATTGGTAGTCCTAGATGGAGATGTCATATCTAAAATATCTAAAGCCCCCGTAACTACCATGCACAAGCAAGTACTACTCAAACTAAAAGCAATAAGAAAACATGTGAAATGAGTGGATAAGAGTCAGGAACCTCACAGGACAGGCCAAAAGGATAACTCAGATGGTTTGAGGATTCCTAAAAAGGGTCTCCTGATATACGCTAGGTATGTGGGAGCTCAAATCGATAGTAGTGCTCTCTAATGCACAACCATTCACAAGGGGTCTTCCGATATACAATTGAGTACGTGAAGTACCTTTCTATATACCTCAAGGGTACATGAAAGGTCATTCGATATACCGACGGTACGTGGAAGAACCGTGCAAGCCCCAGGATGTAGTGCAAACAAAGTAATGACAGCTCCTACATTTTATGACGCCCAAACACGTCACTAACTTATCACTCAAATTGATAAAAGTTTTAACCTAGTAGTACCGTTAATTTTATCTTGTGTGCTTAGGTGGAATCATGGAGTGAAAACTTGAATTTAAAGAAGATGCACACTGATCTATATGATAATGGAAATTTTCCTCTTCAATTAAATTCTACCTAACAGAGGGAGAGAGATTTACTTTTCTTCCAAAAAAATGCACACCCAAATGCAAATGCAATTCTATCTTTTCAAACGAAAACGGAAATATCAATGCATCCCAACAATCTTCAAGGAAAACAAAAAAGAGATCTAGAGAACATCAAACATAAATAAACCAAAAATGTTTCCTATCTTTTCATGCTTGGAAAAGATGCATAAAAACTTAATGGAAAGATGGTTTCACTAACGTTTCCAAACAAAACTAACTCTAATGCACGCAAAGATGAAAACAAATATTTCTTCTTAATGAAAGTAAGATCTAGTATTTCGAACAATCATGCACAAAACAAGAAGAAAATCGTTCAACAATGCTTTCGAATAAAGCAAAGGAGAGAGAAAACTAAAACTTCTCTTTGAAACAGGAAAGGAAATGAAGAACCAATCTTTCCTATCAAGCACTGAAAAAATCAGCATGCAAAAGGAAACAAGAATCACCCCAAGCAAAGAAAAACTCAAAACAACATGGATCACTCACGCATTCCAAGTCCAAAACAAACCAAAGCATACACAAGAAAATGCAATGTATATTTCCAATTCCAATGAATAATATCTACAGAAAAGAGCAAGATGTTTCAAGCAAAGAAAATAATGTAAAATCCAATGCAAGAAACATAAACTCTCTTTGAATGCAGAGGGAATATAACAATAAAAACGTAAGCCAAAAACACACAAAAATCAAAATACAAAGTCTGGAACAGGGCCTACCTAGCACTGCATAGATGAAGTTGCTGACAGGCGGTTTTGAGGCAGAACCGCTTCTTGCTCACTGGACTCAGGCGATGGCACCGCCTACTAATAACTGGACTCAAGCGGTGGCACCACTTCTTTCCAAAGGCACATGCATGGTTCTCTGTAATCACTCAGAACAATAGGAGAGAAAAACTTCAAGTGAGAAATGCCAAAAATCTCATAAAAATTGATGAATCAACCACAATACAGAGCAAAGAAAATTAGAGTGGCTCATATCTGAAGAGATCTGAAGGTTTCAAACTAAAACTTTCAGTAGATTAGATGTAGATCTGACTGCAAAGATAGGAGGATGGAGCTTGGATTCGAATAAGAGTATTTCAGAAACTGAGGATGAACAAGACAGATCTACTCCCTAGCGGATTCCTCGGATTTGTTGTCAGGAATATTGCACCTTCTGCAGATAGAAGTTGTTCCTTTGGTCTGAATGGTTCTGATCCAGAACAAATAAGTGAACGACCAAGGGTGAAATCCTTCCCTGAATGTTGTAAACACCTGGAATAACGCTTTGATGATGAACCTGTGTATGTACACAACATGTCAAACAAACAAGGACATCAAATCTACTAGAACATTGTCTACACATCCATATTAGTGACTAAGGAATCCAATAACATATACATGTGAGATCAGTACAATAGATATGTGGGACAGAAATCAGCTTTGCATTAAGAAATCGATGAAGAAGCTTACAACCATTGCCTTAGTGTTGAAAAACTCCTCCACAATACAATCACCTCATCCTTGATAGCTCCAACTTTCTCTCTTGTACTCTCTAATGAATTGGGCTAGGTAGTCAATTCAACAGCATAACATTACCATTCAATTCTCCCTCTCAACTATGGGACATGAGCTTGTATTTATAGGGCTCAATGGATAGGGATAGTTGAGATAATTGTGAGCGAGATGGCCATAAGATCCTACCAAGAGGGATCTCGACTCCAACCAACCCAGATTGATAGGGATAATGTAGGACGCGAGGCTTCTATTCTAGAAGCCTCGATAATCCTCTTTTTTTCCATTTTTACCAAGGGTACCACTTATATACCTTTATGACAGAGCGATGAAGGATAAGAACCACTCCAAGAACAAAGCCCATATGCGGTGGCACCACTCATACATAACAAGACTCAGGCGTTGCTGTATAAGGTACTGCTCATAAGCTGAAGGGCAAAAGCGGTGCTAGGGTTTTTTATGTAAAATTGACATCCAGAGCACTGTTTCCACTCCAAGTTTGGGATTTACGGAAAACATAAATGTTAGGGATCTTATCACATGCTGGTGACAGGATTTGGGTGTAACAAGTGCATATATATATATTATTATTTTTACTTACTATAAGGTTAATTTATTTCAATTTTTAATATTGCTTTGAAATTTTTAAATCTAGGGCCATATCCATTTAGCAACAAATCTAGGGAAAATTCCCCTCTATTTCATGCCCTTTTGCCAAAATAGAAATCCACAGAACTTGACCCCGTTTACTACATTAAAATAAGTATAAAGAAAATGGAAGAAAATCACTTATCTATCAATATTTTCTTTTATAGAGTAACTATTTAAGAATATTTTGGTGGGTACAACACCAGTTTTTCCATGATTTGACCACTTTTTATCGATCAGTCGACTTTTGGAAGGTCCAAGTTTCATGGTTTTCGATTTTCGAGTTCCGAAAATCGGGAAATGAACATTTAGGTAGAAAAGCATGTGGGGTTTCCAATTTTCGATATTCAGAAAGGAAAAGTAGGAAATATAAAAAAATCATAAATTAAAAAACGATGTTATCGATCTTCGGGATCTGAATATGCAAATTTGGGAGTCAGAAATAAACCAAGATTGAAATAGGGATAAAATTATTATTATTTTTATTTTTCTTTTAACTTTAGGTTTTATTTTTTTAATTAATAAAACTCAATTTTATGAAGAAGTTAATAATGAGGTTAAAATGAAGGCCATGGTTAAAATTTTTGGTTATTATATCTCGTGATCCGACAAGGATCGATCACTTGCTTATGCACGCAGATCATAACATGTCCTTTTTGTTTTCTTATTTTATTTTAGTACAATAATAAATAAGGGAGACCTATCTATGTATATCTATAAAGAAATATAAGAGAATAGAACAATTTCCTTCCATAGCGTTAGCAAGCCCACTGTTCACCATTGCAAGTGCAAAATCTTCTTTGTCTACCATAGCATAATGCATCAAACCAAATTTACATTAATATTGTGTGATGGAACACATCAAATCGAATTTACATTAACATCGCCTGACACAGTACATTAAATCAATTTCCTTAACTGAGCCGAATGGTAAATGGAAAATATAACAAAACCCTAGTACCGGTCATTTTATCAGAGTACTGCAAACTCCAAGGAAATGACACTCAAAATTTTTAAACTTACTTTGTCCTTGAAAATTTTAACGAAGATCCCTCGATCATTGCCAAATTTAGCGTCCTTATCGTGAACGGAGAGCTAGTTCAATTGACAGAAAATAAATCTAACCTAACTATTTGTTATAATATTTTTAAAGATATAATAATATATCAAACTTAAGAATAAATTTAATACACTTCAAGTCAATTAACCCATCCATTTTCTGATAAGTTCTAAGATAATATAACTATTGATCTTAGCAATTTGAAATATATATATATATATATATGTTTAACGAAGTGCAGAACTTTGATTTCATAACTTAATATATTGTATATAATCCAAATCGGCTATTACAAAATAATCGGCATATAATTATATTAAATGTAAATAGACATGAAACTACAAATAGACTCTTATAATTTTGTTTCACATGTAAATCTATTATATTAATTATAGATTTTTAAAGAATATTTTTTAAATTAATGCACAGAACATACATTATTTTGCTACACTTATATCGATATGCCAATTATTTACAAAGAACCGGCTATTATACAAGAATGAACATTGGCGTTTACAAAAAATTAAAAGAATCCGTTAAAATTTACCTTGAAAGCCGTCGCTCCAACTCGTTCGAGAATTAAGGAAAGTATAGATATGTGACTATGCCTGATTAAACAAAATGACAGGCCAAGTCCCAAAATCACAAGCCAACTTAAAGAACAGGGTGGCATTTGAATATGGCCAAACATTGTTGAATATTTAAATCTAAAGCGAAGCCATTGAATCATTCAACTTAAATTAAATTACAGAAATTAGGGTTTTATGAAAAATTCAGAGGCATGATATTCTAATATGTTCAAGAACAAAATATATACACATATTTTTGAGTTCGATTATTGTTTTATACACATATTTGTGAGTTCGGAAAGTTAATATATGGAGGTCAGAAGGTTAATATATTACAATGATAAGGTTTAAAGTGTAGAGTCCATATATGGTCTGCGCTAGCCTTAAGTAAACCCCAAGACTTATGTAATAATATAAGGTATGTACCCAATGTTTAAGACCTTTTAACATATGAATCTTAGGTTAAAACCTTAACCTAATAAAAACACAATTAAGCCCTAGGCTTAGGCTTAGTGAACATGGCATATGCAATATGCCATGTTTTGCAATTTTGCCCTTGTAAGAGAATCAAGATATGAATCTAGTTCGAGTAATAACCTGCACATATAAAGACACAAGATATGATTAATAGTTTTAATAAACTAAACTTAAACGTAATTAATACCATGCTGTAAAATGAAGAGTTATAAGACCCTAAGGAAGCATAAGTACTGAACAAGAACTTTAGCAGTGATAGCAAAAATGATGAGAATGGTAATTATATTTGTTACGATTAGGAGTGGGTAAGGGAACCAAAGTCAACGAGTAGTATGTTCTTCAAGATCGAGGATTTCCGTACTCTTTGAACAAGTTTCTATCGCAAGCATGAACTGCATGTAAAATAGAATAGGTGCCTTAGTTCAATTGAACTAAGTAAGCTTGCGTAACAAGTAATACGTTACCTCTCAAACCGTCATTGGAGAACAAGTCCCTCCACTCCGCCCACTTTGTCCCCAAAAACAAAGTTAAGTTAGGATGTGATAATTAACAAGTGCGAATATGCAGAAAGAACGAAGCATATAAATACAATGACGACACATAAGCAACAAAAGTATAAACATAATACTAAAGTAGTAAACAACAGGACAACATCATAAGTAAAATGCATTAAAATTAATAACTGAAAGGAATATACAGAGCGTAATAATAGCTTATGAATAAATAGTGGTATATGAAGTATATGATAGAGATCCGCAAGTGAATAATGTTTCGTCTAGGTAGTTTCTACTAGCCTATAATTTTTTTTTCAATTTTTGGGGACATTACAAGTGGTATCAGAGACCAGCTTCAATACATAAGAGACCTATGGGCACACCAGGAATTCACGTAGAGAAAATAAAGCATGTTAATTAAATATGTTACTAACAGAAATTTTTCTTCCATTTTAAATTTTTTGTGTTTACAGGAAATGTTTACAGCACTGTTCAATTTATGAATACTGAGGAAGAAAATAGTTGTCAAAGGAAGATGACCAACCCCACTCTAGAAGCGAAGCTGGTGGTAGAGCTAAACTCTGATATTTTGAAAACTTTACACAGTCTTCATGCTGAATTGAAAAGTTTTAGATAATACAGCCTGAACGAATGGAAGGAACAACAAGCTATAAATGAAGCCTTACTAACAAACATGACGGGAGGAATCCCGCAAGGTAAACCTACTCAGTCCACCAACATATCCAAGAGAGAACCATACCCTAACCGGGCTAGCAGCCCAAGAGGAGAAGAAAAATAATGTACCCCTAAAGCAACTAAATAAGACCATCACAGTCCTTCTAGTGGTGACTCACTTTCTCCACGGAGAAAGAAGCAAAGGAGTGATGACAATCTTCAGGGGGAGTTTCAAAAAATAAGAGCCCCAACCTATGAAGGTGAAGTAAATACTGGGGAAAAGGATGAAGAGTGGTTGTTGGGCATGAGTAAGTATTTTCAGTTTCATAACCATTCAAGTGAGATGAAGGCTAGGATTTCCATCTATAGATTAAATGGTAAGGAAGGAAGATTGTGGAGGGATTTAAAACACACCAAGAAAGATGAGCTACAGGAAATACGTTGGGATACCTTTCGAAAAAATTTCCAAGAAAATTGTATGTTGGAAAGGTTCTTTGACATAAAAGTGAAAGAGTTTCACGAACTATGCATGGTATCCATGACTATGGATGCGTTCATTAGCAGATTTCTAGATCTGTTGCATTATGTACCATATATCAAGGAAGAAAAAGTAAAAATCCAGCAGTTCCTAGGATGTCTTTCTCCCAGTTTTTGAGACAGGATTGAATTTGACATGCCTAAGAATTTGGATACCACGTTGCACAAAGCTAGGCTCTATTATGAGCATGGATAGTTGAGGCAGGAGAACATGAATTGAAACCGAGACAAGCCTAAAAACTTCTCTAATAACCGAAAACCTGGGTCCAATCCACAACCATACAGAAAGTAGAATAACAGCTTTCAAGTGAACATGAACTTTAATAAACTTGGTACAAAGCCTTATGTACCAGCTGCTAATGTTAAAAAACCAGTAGCAAGTGGATCCAATGCTACCCTGCTACAAATAAAGTGCTGGAAATGCAGCAGGTCTCATTATGCCCGATATTGTAAGAACAAGACCAATGGGGTCTTACACAACTTACAAGAAGAACCAATTATCGAGGACATAGCTGGAACACCCCGGATCTATGCAGCATTAGATGGCTGACAGGAAGATCATCAAACTACAATGGTCGAGATAGAAGGTAAGATCTTGAACACTTGTGTTTCAATACTTATTGATCCCGGTGCTTGTCGAAGCTATGTTTCACCTAAAATTATTGATATATGCAAACTAGGAAAAGTAAAACATGAAAAACCTTGGTTGGTTCAGTTAGCCATAGGTACGAAACGAAAAGTTTCGGAGATTGTTAAAGAATGTGAGGTAAACCTAAATGGTTTTCTTACGAAAGTAAACCTAAACATCCTACCTTTAGGATCGTACGATGTATTTATCAGCATGGACTGGCTGGAACAGCACCATGTCATGCTCAATTTTTTGCACAAGTCTATCTTGTGTGCTGATAGCCAAGGAAACCAATTGAAGGTTTAAGGAATT
Source organism: Pseudotsuga menziesii (assembly GCA_001517045.1). Lineage (NCBI taxonomy): Eukaryota > Viridiplantae > Streptophyta > Pinopsida > Pinales > Pinaceae > Pseudotsuga > Pseudotsuga menziesii. The sequence goes on from LPNX010413370.1 coordinate 23,362, forward strand.
CCAAATAAAGTTTTTGTGAGACAAATATCTACCTTACAAGCGAAGAAATGTGTTAGGAAAGGCTCCAAGTTGTTTGCAGTAAACATCCGAGACATAGAGTCTAATAGGGAACAACGCATAGAAGACTTCCCCTTTCTTCAAGAATTCAAGGATGTGTTTCCCGAGGAAATCCCCGGATTACCTCCGAAATGAGACCTAGACTTTTCCATCGAATTGACCCTAGGATTAGTTTCGGCCTCCAAATCCCCTTACAGCATGAGTGCACCTGATTTGGTGGAACTAAAACTACAATTGCAGGAGTTGATAGAGAAGGGGTATATCTGACCCAGTGTGTCCCATTGGGGAGCATCGATATTGTTCGTAAAGAAGAAAGACGGTACGATGTTGATGTGCATCGATTACCATCAGTTGAACAAAATGACTATCAAGAACCGTTACCCACTCCCCAGGAACGACGACTTGTTCAATCAAGTGGGACGAACCAGAATCTTTTCAAAGATTGATGTGCGATCTAGATACCATCATGTATGGATTCGTGATGAGGATATTCAAAAAACCACCTTTCGTACAAGGTACGGGCACTACGAGTTTGTAGTGATTCCATTTGGGTTGACCAATACACTCGCGAACTTTATGTGTATGATGAACAACATATTTAGTAGGTATCTGGATAAGTTTGTCTTGGTATTTATAGATGACACACTGGTTTATTCAAAGAATAAATAAGAACATGAAGAACACCTTCCTGTAGTACTACAAGTGTTAAGAGAACACCAAATTTACGCTAATTTTAGTAAATGCAATTTTTACAAACCACAGATACAGTATCTAGGTCACATTATCTACGAGACAGGGATAGCTGTGGACCCAAAAAAGATTAAAACCATAAAGGATTGGCCTACCCCTACTAGTGACACTGACATTAGGTCATTCTTGGGATTAGCCGGATATTATCTAAATTTCATTGAGAAATTCTCGAGAATCACTTACTCCATGACCGCTTTGCAGAAGAAAGCAAATGAGTTCATATGGACTGACAAGTGCGAAGAAAATTTTCAAAAGCTTAAGTAGCTTTTGATGACTGCACCGGTGTTGTGGATCCCGATGGGGATTTCGTTGTTTGCACGGATGCAAGCAAGGAAGGAGTTGGAGGAGTCCTCTTGCAGAACGATCATGAGATCTGTTATGAATCGCAAAAGTTAAAAGAGCATGAGCAAAATTACCCAATGCATGATCTTGAGTTAGCTGCCATCATCCATACTTTGAGGATGTGGAGGCACTGCCTCATGGGAACGAAGTTCCTTTTGAAAATAGACAATATGAGTCTAAAATACTTGTTTGATCAACTAGATATGAATGTGAGGCAAGCCAGATGGTTGGATTTCCTAAGCGAGTCCCATTTTGAGCTAAAGCATATTAAGGGCAAGGAGAACAAGGTTGCCGATGCTTTGAGTCGATGAACTCATATGATTTATGAGGTGACGTTGAATCAAATCGATGCAGATTTGGATGAGAAGATTAGAGCGGCCAATAGATTTGACCCCTTCTATGTAGAGATCCTCAAGAAATTCCAGGAGGACACATTGTTTCAACAACAAAAATAATACAAGGTAGACGAATCCAGACTGCTATGGTCCAAAGATTGCTTGTATGTTCTAGAAGGAGAAGACCTACGGTCCAACATAATCACATAATTTCATAGGGAACTCTACTCGGGGCATAATTGACCCCCCCTTACAACTACCTTGCTTCACTTACCCTTTGAGGATAAACAAAATAATAGGATATGAGGGTTTCATATTTCTTTCCAACATTTGAATTTTTTCACTTGCATTACTATCTACATGTTAGAATAAATATAAAAAAAATATAAGAAAACTACAATAACAATAGAACATGACATTTATTTGGAAAGCATGTTGTGTGTAGGTAAAACCACGAGGTAATAACAACTTTGATTTTTTTCTATTACTTGGAAAAAACATACAATGCTTTCTTGTCTTATGATACAATGTGAGGGGCTAGTCCCGTTTTACACAATACATATGAAGGTTTTAGAAGAAACCAAAATACACTAGAAGGACCTAGAAAATTTCATCTCAAGGGATTCAGCCCCAAACCCATATAAAGAAGAATCATTCCCCCCTCACCCCCTTGTGATCCCCCTATGCACTTGACACATACAAATCAAAAAATAGGATAGTTGCATACCACTCTATGGGAAAATGTCTAAGATCTAGATATTTACTTCAACTCCTAAAATTCTCCCACTTAAATTCGATATATACAAATTTGATTGCCTATGTTTTTTTCTCTTGTGCCATTTTCCAATGCGTCCTTCATCACATTTTCAACAAGCCTACGGAATCTTAGCATCATTAAAACTTATCTGCTATGATAGGCTTTGCAAGCATGTTTACGGTATTCTCATTAGTATGCATTTTCTCCACCTTAAGTATCATATTTGAGTCACATTTGAGTATCCACTTCACAACATTCTTATAAATTCTCTTTACCAAGATTCTCCATAAATTGGATAACAAATCTCACTGCTTGTGCAATATGGAGAACATGAGGTTCCCTATTGCTAATGGATATGGTACACAAGAAATGCTTCTCTTCTCCTCTTTTTGTGCTAGGATTTTGTTCATAAGACAACTTGAAGTGTGTAGGAAGTGGGGTGCTAACTGGTTTTTCATTCTGCATATTGAAGCGTTGTAATTGTTTTTTTGTATATGACTTTTGACTTAAACAAATATTCCTTCGTTTTCTATCCCTCTGTATTCTCTTCCCTAAAATTCGATTTGTTGCTACTAAATCCCTCATTTAAAATTTCCTAGCCACCTGAACCTTACAATCAATGAATGTATTCATGTTGGGGCCTACAACCAACATATCATCAACATACAGTAGTAAGTTAGTAAATATTCCATAATCAAACATCTTTTAATATGAACAATGGTCAACTTCACTTCTATTAAAACCTTGGCTCTTCATGAAGGTGTCATATTTTCTATACAACATCCTTGTCACATGTTTGAATCCATATAGATATTTATTGAGTTTCTTAATCAAATGCTCTTTTCTTCTTTCTTTATATCCCTCAGCCTGATCCATATAAATTTCTTCCTTGAGATCACCTTCCAAGAAGCAACTTTTACATCCAGTTTCTCAAACTCTAAATCCTACGCTACTACAAGTGCAATTAAAACACTTATAATAGTAAACTTCACAAATATTGAGAAAGATTCATTAAAATATATACCTAATTTTTCCACATATCCTTTTGCCACCAAATGAGCTTTATAATGCTCCAACAATCCAACATTTTTCTTCTTTACTTTATGCACCCATTTGTTTGCAACAACCTTTCTTCATGGTAGGGGATCCATAAGTTCCCATATTTTATTCTTGTGTAGTGCTTTCATTTCATTGTGAATGGATTTCCTCAATTCAGCCGCAATCTCAAAAATGTCTAGCTTCTTGAAATGAACTAGGTTCATTATCATCAATTAACATAGTAAAAATTACTAAAAATAAGGAAAATATCTTTATGGACATATCTTGGATGTGTACATTTTCTAAGTTGTGGATATTGAAGTTGTTTCTCTTCATGTTAATTAGAAGCTTCATTTTCATCTACACTCATTTCTACTTCAACAAGTACAATATCAGGTGCCTGGTGTACCTCCTTGCTTTGCATGGATTTTTCTTTAAAATAACATATTGAATTACAATTACCTTATGGGAAGTAGGATCCCATAGTTTATACCCCTTTATTGTATTTTCATAATTGAGAAAAACACATTTCCTTGACTTAGGATCAAAATTAGACCTTTTTTCTTTAGGCACATTGAGAAATGTATCATAGCTAAAGATACACAAATGAGAATAATCAATTGTCTGACATCACCAAACCATCTATGGAATTTATCCATCCAATGTACTTATAGGTTATCTATTTATAATATAAGTAGTTTATTAACAACCTATGTCCACAATCCATTACGTAATCCATATGTGCTTAGAATTACGCTTCTTGCATGTTCCATGATTGTGTGATTCATACACTCAACCACACCATTTTGTTGTGGAGTATATAGAGCAATGTTCTGGTTCTTAATTCCTTCTTACATTCAAATCTATCAAATTCCTTGGAGAAATACTCTGAATCTCCATTATTTGATTTAAGACAAAACAAACTTTCCCAAAATTTCCTCTACTCGCGCCTTGAACTCAAATTTCTCAAAGGATCCTGACATATTTTTCAGAAACTACACCCACACTCTTCTAGAATAACCATATATAAAAGTTAAAAAATATCTAGCACCATTTATAGACATAGTGGGGATTGGTCCAAATATATCATAATGAAAAAGTTGCAAAATATATGAACTTTTGTACCAAAGCTTGCAGTAATATGAATTCTCTTATGTTTACCAAAAATACAATGCTACACAAGTCTAAATTAAAAGGGTTATATCCTAGAAAGCATACTTGTGTCATGAAAAATTTTCAAAACTTTTTCACTCACATGTCCAATATGCAACCACAACATTACTACATTTGGAGAATTCATTGAGTATGTTGTTGTTGCATGATTTATTACTATATCACCGCACAAATGATATAGGTCCCACAATATTTTCCATTTTCTACCACTTTTGGTAATCTTGCAATGATTATCGACAAAGGTATTAGAATACCCTAGTTTATCCATCATCTTAATTGAGAGAACATTCTTCCCTAGATCGGGTACATGTCATAAACCATGTAGCTTGCTTTCTATGCCATTGTCTAGCAGCTTGATGCTAATATTCCTTCTTCCCACAATTTCTTGATGATCATCATCATCTAAGTAGACCATCCCATTACTATAGGACTGATATTTGATAAACCAATATCTATGTGGTTACATGTGGAAAGGTGGACCTGAGTCCCTAACTTGAGCATATAAAATAAATCTACTGTTACTAACATAGAAAACCTCACATGTTTGTATTTCTTCTGAATCTATTGTATTATCCTCACTTGATGGTTGATCTAGATTTCCATCCTCCTTTCCTTTTTTCAGATGCCAATACTCCTTCCTCGAGTTCCTTGGTTTCACACAATCCTAGTGCTTCCCTTTCATGTTGTGTCATTTGGGCTTAGATCTATACTATGATATACCATTTTGATCCCTTGTGCTAGACCGACCTCTCAAAGAAAGGGCTTCCTTGGTAGAGGGATTTAGAGATAACTTTTGCCTCCACAATTTCTAGATGATGATGATCATCTAAGTAGGTCATCTCATCATGACTATAAGATTGGTATTTGATAAACTGATCTCTATGTGGATGGCATGTGGAAAAGGTGCATTTGAGTCCAAAACCCAAGCATATAAAATAGATCTATTGTTACTGAAATAGAAAGCCTCACATGTTTATGTTTCTTCTAAATTTGTTGTGCTAGCCTCAGCTTATAGCTAATCTATCCCATCATCTTTCTTTCATTTTTTTTATATGCCAATACTCCTTCATCAAGCTCGTTGGTTTTCCATAATTCTTACGTCTTTTGGACTCTAGACTGTGATCTACTTTGTTGACCCCTTTCGTTAGATTGACCTCTCACAGATATGAATTCATTGGTAAATACGACTCTTATGTTGATTTCATTAAGTACTATATGCCGGAGATAATTGGAGATAAGTTTACATTAAGTACCCTAAGAGATAGTTAGTGATGGATTTGCGTTGGGTACCATATGGAAGAGATATTTTTATCATCGATTCCTATGTTGGTTTGGTGAATTAGAAAATTTATTTTCCAATGAAAGAAAACAAAACACACACTTGTATCTTTTATTTAATTAATCTAACCTATTCACTTCCCGAGATTGTAGCTTCATGTAATAGAAAGCTTAGCATCAAAGTCAATGATTGACTTTTATGCTGGGTCCTTTCGATAACCCTAATCTACAATCGGTTAAAATGGCCTCGGTGTTTGAAACTGAATGTTGTAAGTCAATTACTTTGCCACGACATTGTCACTGTGGTTGAATGCCAATATTAAAAAAAGGTGTTTTTGTCACTGTGGTTGAATGCCAATATTAAAGAAGTCAATGTTCCGTCGCACGAGGAAGCGCAGATTTGACAACTACGCAAATCCGATTAACTGTAATTAATGTCAACTTTCGCAATTTATGGAAATAGATGAGTACGTGATAAATTTAAGGAATCCGTCGAGCCTAACAAAAACTTGGGAAGAAAGTTTCCAGGCTTTTGGGCAGTCTGATTTCCAAGTGTTTTCCCTGTTACGTCTGATCAGCTATTCAACCTGATATGCTTATTCACCTCCTCCTGTCTTTGTCAAGTTTATGTATTCACATCAGTCGTTTTCATGTATAAAATAGAAGGTCGACGTTTTCCTTTTTTCAACCCATGAACGGGAAGAATTAGCAACATAAGTAGTATTAATAATAAAATGCAAATTGGTTGACTTATTTAAAGAGAATAAATTTTGATTATTTAAATAGAGATATTTTTTTTTTTAGATTATTGTTAATCAATTTTTTATAATATTTTAATTTTCTCTTATCCTCAAACCTTTTATTGGGTTTAAGGCGAGTACCAGATAAATTTAAGGCACCGGCCGTGCCTAACGAAAACTTGGGAAGAAAGTTTCCAGGCTTTTGGGCGGTCTGATTTCTAGGTGTTTTCCTGTTACGTCTGGTCAGCTATTCAACCTGATATGCTTATTCACCTCCTCCTGTCCTTGTCAACTTTATGTATTCACATCCGTCGTTTTCATGTATAAAACATAAGGTCGACGTTTTTCATTTTTCAACCACTAACGGGAAGAATTAACAGATACCGAATTTCAATCATTAATTGAAGCATTCTTTTTGTACTCATACGATTCAAACAACATTCATTAACGATAAGTAGCGGAGCCAACATACTAAGCTTCCTATTTTTATGGGGGGCCACATCATGTTTGATAAACATACATCGGGGGATATGACACCCTCGGGGTCACTGTGTAAGCCGCTGGGTGATCCTATCGGCTGTATTAGTGGGGGATTGGACCCGGAATTCTCACCTTTGAAGACTAGGAGTGCCAGAAGACTTAAGGGGGTTACGGAGTCTTCAAAACTGTCTGCATCGTCAACCATTGTTCCTCGGGCCCTTAGAGAGCAGAAGGCCCTTGCACGGGGTTTGAAATGATCATCCTCTCTATGAATATCCGCGGGGTGGGGCGTGCCCCAAAAATATTAGCCCTCCGTAGAGTTTGTGAATTGGTTCGACCGGATATCATTATGATACAGGAGACAATGGTGTCCGCTGATAAGGCTATTGAAGTTTTTTCTAAAATGGTGGGGAATTGGTATATGACTGCTGTGGATGCTTTGGGGCATTCGGGGGGATTGCTGACGGCATGGAATCCTAATTTGGCACTTTTTCATGTTTACAAATCATCTGCAGGTATTTTGATGCATGGGCGTCCTATCAATACTGACCAGGAGATTAACATTCTGAATTGTTATGGTCCATATCAGAATCGAATTCCATTTTGGAATCTCCTTCGTGATGGTGGTTTATTATGTAAACCTGGGTTAATTATCGGTGGTGATCTTAATTTTACCATGTCTGCACTTGAAACATGGGGTAGTACTCGTATGGATCCGGATGCCGACTTCTTCTATGATTTGTTTCGGGGTGCTGGTTTATTGGATGTGGAGCCATTTGTACTACGCCCTACTTGGCAGAATGGTAGGTTGGGTAATGCTGGTATAGGAAAGCGTTTAGACAGATTCTTTGTGGATGAGGATCTATTGGACCAGGCTCATTCTTACCGTTCATGGGTTGTACCAGCTAAGATATCTGATCATTTCCCTATTGTATTACAGTGGGAAATGGAGGGGGATCATATCCAGTATCCATTTAAATTCAATGCATCTTGGTTGTCTATGGGTGAATTTGATCGTTTTGTGCGTCTGAAGTGGCGGACTATGGTGGTGGATGGGGAACTTTCTCCGATGCGATCACTTGTTCTTAAACTTAGACTCCTTAAGGCAGAGGTGAAGACTTGGGAAAGGTTACATCTGAAACGTGACTCGGAGGAGATGGTTTCTATTGAAACTAATATTGCTCAGATTTTGACCGACAATCCTGCGGGTATTGTTGATGAGGTGGTCCTAGCACAGCTGAAAGATCTTACACAGAATCTATCCTTCATTCTGAAGAGGAGAGAGGAGTCGGCCCATCAGAAAAGCCGAATACAATGGATTGAAAGTGGTGACTGCAATACTAGATATTATCACCAATTTGCCAATGCCAGAAGACTCCACAACCATATCTGGGACATATATGGGGAAGATGGATCTGTTCTTTACAAACAAGGTGATCTGGAGCATGAGGCAGTTACATATTTCAAATCGGTTTATATGAGACAGGAAAACCTGCCTATTGGTTCGCAGATGGAACTTATTATGAAGTATCCCAGGATGTTTGGGGAGATGGAAGGTGAGAGGCTCTTTTTACCTGTTACATTAAATGAGATCCATGCCACTCTGAAAGATTTTGAACACTCAAAAATTCCTGGACCCGATGGATGGACTGTTGAATTTTTCCTTCACTTCTTTGATTTGATGGGTCCTGAAATACTTACTATGGTGGAGGAAACTCGGCTTAGTGGTAATGTTTGTGGCTCATTAAATTCCACTTTTATCGCCTTGATTCCTAAATCGGATAAGCCATCCAATTTTGCGGGCTTTCGGCCGATCTCTCTCTGCAATTTGATATATAAGATTATCACTAAGATTATTGCCACTCGCTTGAAGAAGGGGTTGTCTTTGGGAATCTCTGATGAACAGTTTGGTTTTCTTGAAGGCCGCCAGATTTCAGATGCCATCGCCATCGCTCAAGAAACTATACACAGTATTAAGATTAAACATAAGAAAGCGTTGGTATTGAAGCTGGATCTTATTAAGGCATATGATCGGGTGGATTGGGGGTTTATTCGTCTGGTCCTTCTGCAGATTGGTATACCATTGCACACCACAAATTGGATTATGGGTTGTGTTAGCTCTGCAAAATTTTCTATCCTGGTCAATGGTCAACCCACTCCATTTTTCTCGGCATCCAGGGGTTTGCGACAGGGATGCCCGTTGTCTCCATTATTATTTCTCCTTATTGCGGAAGGATTAAGCAGGATGATTAAGGAACTTTCTGAGCATGGAGATATTGAGGGCATTGAGGTGGCTTCACATATTTATATTACCCATCTTTTGTTTGTGGATGATATCTTACTGTTTGGAGGGGGCACATTGGGTGAATGGCGGACCATCAAAACTGTCCTTGATGATTTTTGCGATGCTACAGGTATGAACATTAGTCCGGATAAATCTCAGTTTTATCATTCTAATTGGACACCTGTTGAATTGGAGGTAATTCACCAGCTTTATACTTATGATATTCTACCACTTGATCAAGGATTTAGATATCTGGGATATTTACTTAAGCCCAATGACTACCAGATCAGAGACTGGTTATGGCTGCTGAAGCGTATAGAGTCCCGCATTGGAAAGTGGGGACATCGTTTTTTATCTATTGGAGGGAGACTTATCATGATTAAATCTGTACTGGAGAGTATACCTGTTTATTGGTTTTCACTCGCCTGGATCCCGCGGGCCATTCTTAAACTGATACAGAGCCGATTGACTAGATTC
>LPNX010413370.1:33334-78798 GCA_001517045.1 Pseudotsuga menziesii
TAGCATTGGAAAATACCATTAAAGAAGGTGATTTTTACCTGGTTATTGTTGGCCGGTCGTATACTTACATGGAATATATTACAGAGGAAAGGTTTTGTGGGACCTGGCATATGCACATTTTGCAATAATGCGGGGGAGGATATCACACATATGATGATTGAATGTCCATATACTGTTCGGGTGTGGGAACATATTGGTCTTCATTTTGGTTCTGATAATATCTGGCATGGAGCACATATCATACAGGCTTTCGAAAACTGGATTGCTGGTGACCGGGAGCTGAGAACTATACCATTTTATGTTTGTAGATACATATGGCTGGCTCGAAACTCATATTTATTTCGGCATATTAATACTACTCCTCTACAGATTGTCAACAAGGTTCGGATTGTATGGAAGGAGAGGCCTATACACTTTCGGCAACAAAAGTCACGCATAATACAACAACCTGTTTTTATCCATGATATGGCGATTGGCTTTTTTGATGGGGCCTCTCAGGGGGGTGGCGCTAGGTGTGGAGTGGGGGCTATTCCCATTATGCCTCAATTGGGCAGATACAATATCAAATGGAACTGTGGATCTGGTACGAACATGCGATCAGAGTTACTGGCATTATGGAGTATTCTTCACTTGGCTCGGTCATTGGGTATTGATACTATTCAACTTGCTGGTGACTCCCGGATAATCGTGGAATGGTTTCAGGGTATTATTCAATTGGATGTGATCCATCTGACCAATTGGATGGATCGTATATTACAGCTGAGGAGACTATTCCAGGTGATACACATTCAGCATATATACAGGGAGGTAAATAATGATGCTGATCTATTGTCGAAGCAGGCAATAATGGGGCCGATTGGACATTTTTTGGTGGCCCGGGGGGATGGTAGGGACCCATCTACATTTTCCTTTTTTGGTTCTTATTAGTATATATGATTATCTGTATGGATGCATAAGATTGATATATCTTATGATCCACTGAGGTATATATCTGGGGTGGATTATGTAAAGGTTAATTACATAATTCACTTGGGTAGATACTAGAGGGGTATTATCTATATGATATGGGGAATCTAGCATTTTTGGAAGAAATTAGTAATTGATGGGATGATGTAGTAAATACTGTATTGGACAGGTGGAGACAAGTTATCATTTTGTAAACTTCCAGGTAATACTTTTTTATATTATATATATAAGATCTTTTTCTTTGAAAAAAAACAAAAAACAAAATGCAAATTGCATATTTGTTGAATTATTTAAAAAAACAAAATATGGTTGCAGGGTTGGAATTTCAAATGGCGAACACTCGTCAAAATTGCCTGTAACAATTGAAACGTTTTCTGTATTCTAAGCCAGATTTTGACGGTCTTGATAAAATCTTAGGTGTATTTGACGGGTAAATAGACCTATGATGGGCATTTACCCATCAAATTCCATCCCTGTATGGTTGTTAAAATAGAGATATTTTTTATTTTTTAGATTAAGGTTAATCATCTCTTTATAATATTTTAATTTTTTTTATCCTCGAACTCTTTATCTAGTTATATTTTTTTCTTAAATTTAGATGAATAATACTTTTAATACTATCATTATTATGTAGAGGGATCTCTTCCTCAAATCTTCAATGATTTAGCCAAGCTTGGTGTCTTGGTGTCTGTATGATAACCTTGCTTAAGTTGTAGTGGTTTTGACTAGAGTATGAAGCAACCTTAAGAAGCCTCTTATCCCCCATGTTGTTTATCTTGTTCTTGTACATTAGGTACCTATTCATAGCGATGCTCTCAATTGGGAGCATGGAATGCATTCCAAGAGTGGATATTTTCTCCTCCGATCATGCATTGTTGATCATTTCCTACCTTTAACATTTCCAACAATCATTTTGCCAATGTTGATCGCAATAAAATATTTCACACCTTCATTCAGTGGATTCTCTATTTGTTGTTGATCTCATCCACTCTTAAATCAAAACCGTTGATTCCTATACAAGATGCTATAAGGCGCTTCAACCACGATTTTTACTCTCTTTCAACACAACCCACAGTCCTATGCGAAGCTTGCTCTCCTTTTAACACCTTATCTGTTAACTTCTTGGTCATATAAAAAAATTGGACTAAACCTAATCTTTTTCCCTTAAACCTCTTCCAATTCATTCGAAACAAAATATGCACTAACAATTGTCTCCAACTAGGGATGCTATCCTCCCTCTGAGGTAGCAAAGAACCCGTAGACCAATGCCAATAACACTTTATCCTATGTACAAGCTGTAAATTTAAAATCAAACTGCAACTACAAACCAATCTTTTTTCTTTTCTTTTCTCTATACATAAAATTTAGAAAAATGAGAAGCTCCAGATCTTAGGGCCTCCAGCTTCAGGCTTCAAATCCTTCAACCTGCCATTCATATTCAATCTTTAATAAAATAAAATATTTACAGCTAGTGTACAAAATCTCCTATGTATTTAAGAAAGATAATGTTTTAAGGAATCACCCATTCACAGGAGCCCTTCCAATGTCTATCCTATTTTGATCTTGCAAAATAAAGCTATTATATTCTCCTCGATATGCAATGACAACATATGGACCTTTCCGTAAGTGATCAAAATTTCCATGTTTATCTTCCTTTCTAGCATTCCATATTAAAACTAAGTCATTTATTTGGAAATCCCTTCTTTTATTTTTCTGTCAAAATTTTTGTTCATTTTTTTTATGTACCTAGACTCTGTCATATTCCCTTTCTCTCATTTGATGGAGTTCTATCAATTGATTAATCCTTCTCTGCATGTGATTTGGTTCTTCATCCTCTTCTTGGAACAATTTCATGACTGGTAAACCTAAGGAAACTAGAAACATTACCTCTGTTCCATACACCAATTGAAATGGTGACATGCCAATAGACGTTTTTGTACTTATCTTTTCTTCCTATAATGCATAATTGAGTTTGGTATGCCATGCTCTTTTATTTTCCTCTAACATTTTTTAATGATTCTTACCAAAATCTTATTTGAAGATTCATCTAACCCATTTCGCTAAGGATAATATGCACTTGAATGATTCAATTTGATATGAAACTTATGACAAAAACTGATCAACTTCTTTGAATTGAAGGATTGTGCATTATCTATCATTATCCTTATAGGACATCCAAATCTAGAGAGAACATTATTATCAAGAAAATCAATTATAACTGTATCAATGGCTCTCCTGGGTAGCTTCAATCCAATTTGTGAAATAATCTGCGGCGGTCAGGATCCATTTGTGCTGACTAAAAGAACCAGGATTAATTTCTCCAATAAAATCTAATCCCCATTGTTGAAAAGGTGTTTCCACTAAAACTGCATTCGAAGATATAGGTAAAATCCTTCTTTTTCCATCAAAGATTTCACACTCATGATAAGCTACATAACTTCTTTATATACATCGGAAAAAATACTAGGCCAATAAAAGTTTGCTCTTAGCTATTAATAGTTAAAATACTAGGCCAATAAGGAAAATGATAAAATAATAGTTAAGATAATAAAATAATAGTTATTAATTTTGGAGGAAGAATGAAAAAAACTACTTTTTTTGTTCGTATTTTCGACATATCTCCTTGTGTTTTTACTCAAATTTCGAGAGGGAGAGCTCGTTGGATGCGGAATTTAATTTTGCATCCAACGAGTAACCACACTTCATACTTTTGACGAACTCTTTTTTTTGTTCGTATTTGGGTACTCGTTGGATGCGAAATTAAATCCCGCATCCAACGAGCTCTCCCGCCTGAAATTTGAGTAAAACCATAGGGAGATATGTCGAAAATACGAACAAAAAAAGTAGTTTTCTTTTATGACAAATATGTCAATTCAACCATTATGGTTGACTGATTTTATTGAAATTCTATTGGTTCTTGAATTCCAACTCATAAAATTTATTGTTGGCCCGTTTTCCTATAAGGCCCATTTTAGACCCCAAATTTCCTTTAATGGTCTCTTGTGTTTGATTCTTGTGCTTGTTATTCTCTTAGTTAAAGATCCTAAGATAATGCTAGCTTGAATGATAAAAATCTAACGTGGTATGAGAACTTACCTGAGAAGAAGACACTATGCAGCTGCGGAAACTAGGGCTTCCTACTTTTTGGATCTCTCTCCACAGATTTTCAGCAAAAGAAGGTTGGGCTGACTCTCCTCTCTAGGGCGCATCTTTCTGTTGAAGCAGAATCTCATTATGAACATTTTTCAGTTTTGACCCGACACTACTGCCGGAAATTAGGGCTTTCGACAGAAGTGGAATTTTTGAGTGAGCCCGGGCCTAGATTGATCTCCTCCTCAAAATCGAAGTTTAGAGATCAAGATCAAATTTTTTGGTTGGGCAGAACTCTGGGAAAGTCAAACCCTAATCTGCTCTTGAACCAACTCTATAGAAATTCAGCCCAAGATCCAGTTTCGACATCTTGACCTTGTAAGATCTAAATATTTTGCATTTCCATTTGAGGTTCTCTATTAAGATGTCTCATCATACCAAGCTTAATGAAAAGCTTGAGGGAGATGATAACTTCCAATCCTGGAAGTATAGGATCTCCCTGGTCCTGGAAGAAAATGAGTTGGACTCTTACATCAATGAAGAGGTTCCAGTTCGAGAGGGAGATGAGGCTAAGGCCTTACATAAGAAGAAATTGGTCATGGCTAAAATGATTATTGCTGATTCAATCAAGGATCACCTCATACCACAGGTGTCCTCCCTAAAGACACCTAAATCTATGTTTGATGCCCTAACCAAACTGTTTGAAGGGAAGAACATAAATTGGAATATGACTCTAAGAAACCAATTGAAGAATGTAAAGATCCAGAATGCAAAAACCATCCAGTATTACTTTTCAAGAGTCTCTCAGATAAAGGAACAACTTGAAGCAGTAGATGAAGAAGTAGAGAATGCAAAAATTGTGATGACCACCTTGAATGGTCTCCCTAGATCATGGAACTCCTTTATTCAAGGGATCTGTTTCAGAAAGAAGCTAGTCAATTTCAGTAGACTGTGGGAAGAATGCTCACAAGAAGAAGCTTGGAAAGTAGCTCGAGAATAAAAGATGGGAATTGAAGATCAAGCTCTTACAGTACACTCCAATAAAACCGGAAGAAACTCTCATCACCCCAAAGGTAAGCACTTCCCCCAGAAAGATAATACTAGAAGAGATTTATCTAAATTGAGATGTTATACATGTGATGAAAGAGGACACTTTGCCAAAGATTTCCCTAGAAACAAAAATAACTCTCATAAGAAGAAGGGAAATAAGAGAATACATCATGCTCATGCTGCAGAAGATGATGAACCTTCCACAAAGAGAATCAAGCAAGAAAGTGATGATTCTTCAAGTGATGAAGAATATGTCTTGATTTCTGCTCTCACGGGAAACATCACACATGGAAGCAATGATTGGCTTATAGACAGTGGGGCTTCGAAACATATGGCGGGATTCAAATAATCCTTTGTGAAACTATCAGAACATGAATCACCCCACAAGGTGAAACTTGGAGATGACTACCAATATCCAATAATAGGTAGTGGGGAATCCTCCGATAAGCTAGACTCTGGAAAGTCTATGACGATGAAGGATGTCTTGTTTGTACCAGGACTTAAGAAGAACCTCCTCTCCATATCTGCATTGGATGCAAAAGGCATGAGGGTTGCATTTAGAGATGGCAAGATCTCATGTGGCCAAAGGGAAAGACTATTGATGATGCAGTAGTGATTGGGGAACAAGAGGGAGGTCTATACAAATTGAAGGGCCAACCAGGACAAGCTTTGGTTCATGACTCAGTAGAAACAAATGAACTTTGGCATAGAAGGCTTGCACATGTGCATTACAGATCACTACCACTTGCAAGAAAAGCTGTTGAAGGTCTTCCAGAAATTTAGGCAAAACATGATGGTGTTTGCAAACGATGTGCAAAAGGAAAGAACACAAAGAAGACATTTCCAAGTAGTGAGAGCAAGGCAAAATGAATCTTGGAAATTATCCACTCCGATTTATGCAGTCCGATGTCATCTAGTTCATTAAGCAGGTATGTATACTATGTTTCTTCTATTGATGATTTTTCTAGGAAGACATAGATATACTTCTTGAAGAACAAAGATGAAGTATTCAGCAAGTTCAAAGAATTCAAAGCCTTGATCGAGAACCATACAGAAAATAAGATCAAAACCTTTCGATCAGATAATGGTGGAGAATTCACATCAAATGAATTCAAAGAATTATGAAAAGATTCAGGGATTAAGAGGGAGTTAACTACTCCATATAATACACAACCGAATGGGGTTGCAGAAAGGAAGAATAGAACGATCATGGAAGCTGCAAGGGCCATGCTTCATGATCAAGATATTCCCATGCATCTATGGGAAGAAGCTACTAGAATAGCGGTGTATGTACAGAACTGTACTCCACACATGGTACTCAAGAACAAGACACCTGAAGAAGTCTTTTCCAGCAAGAAACCAGAAGTCAACCATCTCAGAATATTTTGTTGTCCAGTGTACATACACATTTTGAAAGAAAAGAGGACAAAGTTAGATCCTTCAGGAAGGAAGGGTATATTTGTGGGATACTCTGAAAGCTTGAAGGCTTACAAAATATACTTCCCAGGATTCAAGAAGATCGACATCAGCAGGGATGTAAGATTTGGTGAAGACTTAGCTTACAACAAATCCAGAAAGAGACCTGCTGAAGAAACATAAGTACCCAGCATTCATGACACAACCATGAACAAAGAAATTCAATAAGAAGATCGAGAAATAGAAGACCCTCAAGAACCTGTAGATCCACGTCAGGAGAAGAATCCTCACAAGAGGAAACCTGCTTGGGTATGAGAAGCTATCCAAGGTGCAGAAAGATATGGGGCTCTAGAAGAAAATCACAGAGAAAGGAAAAGAACGAGGTCCTGCTTCGGTTATGTAGCCTTATCATGTGACTTCATCGATAAAGAAACTTCCAACTATGAAGAACCGACAGAAAGGAAAGAATGGAAGGATTCCATGATCGAAGAGTATCAATCGATCATGAAGAATGATGTCTGGGATGTTGTTCCTAGACCAAAGGGGAAGTCCATTGTAACTTCCAAATGGATCTACAAGATCAAACATGCTATAGATGACAGCATAGAAAAATATAAAGCAAGATTTGTGGCTCGTGGCTTCTCCTAGAAAGAAGGAATAGATTATGAAGAAACTTTTGCACCTGTAGCCAGATACACTTACATCAAATCAGTACTTGATCTAGCTGCAGTGATGAAATGGAAGATACACCAGATGGATGTCAAGATTGCTTTCTTGAATGGTGTAGTGGAAGAGGAAGTGTATGAGGAGCAGCCACTCATTTTTGAGACACATGATAGGGAGACTCATGTGTGTAAATTGAAGAAAGCCGTGTACAGTTTAAAATAGGAACCCAAGACATGGTACGACAAAATTGATAGTTTCCTATCGAGTTTCATCACTAAAGTAGATTCCAACCTTTACTACAAGGATGAAGATGGGAACCCAGCGATACTCCTGTTGTATGTAGATGATCTGTTTGTAACAGGTATGGATGAGTTGATTGCTGATACAAAGAGGAACCTTGCTGCTGAGTTTGAAATGAAGGACTTGGGTATGATGCACTATTTTCTAGGCATGAAGGTGTGGCAGAATGAGGATGGAATCTCCCTCGGATAAGGAAAGTATGCAGTTGAGATCCTGAAGAGGTTCGGGATGATGGACTACAAGGCCATGACCACACCCATGGCATCGAATATGAAGCTTCTAAGTGATGCTTCATCAGAGACAGTTGATGCTACAATGTATCGTCAGATGATTGGGTCCTTGATGTACCTGACGAATACGAGACCAGATATTTTATTTGTTGTGAACACCTTGAGCCCATTCCTGAGGGATCTGAGACATGTTCACTTGATTGCTGCAAAGCATATTCTGAGGTACCTAAAGGGTACAGTTGATTATGGGCTCAAGTATAAGGCTAATCAAAAGATTAACCTGGAAGGTTATTTTGATTCAGATTGGGCAGGTAGTGCCATCGATAGAAAGAGCACTTCAGGGTGCTGCTTTAGTATGGGATCATGTATGATCTCTTGGTTTAGAAGGAAACAGTCTTGCGTGACACTGAGTACAGCTGAAGCAGAGTATGTCGTAGCTTGTTCATCTAGTTGTGAGGCAGTATGGCTGAGGAAGCTACTGTCTGATTTATTTGATTTCCACTAGGATGCTACTTGTATATATTGCGACAACTAGAGTTGTGTGAAGTTGTCAGAGAACCTGGTGTTCCATGACAAGTCGAAGCATATCGAGATCAAATATCACTATATCAGGGATTTGGTGCAGAGAGGAGCAGTGAAGCTCCAGTATGTTACGACGGACGAACAAATAGCTGATGTGTTAACTAAGCCATTGGCCAGAGTGAAGTTTGAGTACTTTAGGGAGAATCTTAGTGTTCTCTAGATCGAGGTTCCCTCCAAGGGGAAGTGATGAGAATGTGAGCAATTTTTACATGGTGAGAGGATTGGTTCCTTCCATGGTTAGATGTAAGTGCTGAGCCATTCTGAGGTGACTGTGGGATGTTTTCCCACATGATCAGATATAAGTGTTGAAGGCCATTCTCTGGGAGAATGGAGGCACCTATTCAATTATCAGGAATACTCAGCCTAGATCCGAGGGCCATTCTTATGTGACTGTGGGATGTGTTCCCACATGATCATATGTAAGTGTAGGGCCATTCTGATGTGACTGTGGGATGTGTTCCCACATGATCAGATGTAAGTGCATAGCCATTCTGAGGAGACTATGGGATGTGTTCCCACGTGATCAGATATAAGTGCTGAGCCCTTCTAGCATGGATGCAGGATGTGTTCCCCACATGGATGGATATAAGTGTTGAGCCCTTCTAGCTATTAGATTTTTAACATTAAGCTAGAATTATTAGGATTTTTAACTGAGAGAATAGCAAGCACAACAATCAAACACAATAAAAAATGAACACAGTGCTTTTCCTTGGGGAAACCATAAATGGGGAGAAAACCCCGTAAATTCCTCAGAGATAGAATCAGCACCAAAAGTAAAACCCAAAACAGTAAGATGATCTCCCGACGGCAGCAACCTCTTTCTTCCTAGCCCCGATGTCTTCTTCTTCCTCAACTATGCGCTACAACTGAGTGTGAGTTAGTGTGTGATAAATGGAGAGGCTAGCTCTCTATTTATACTAATTCCCAACTTGACTAAACCCAACTAGGGCCGAATTCACTAGGTGAGTCTAATAACCCTATTGCCTCGGAACTGCGGGGACTTTAACCCTTGAACAATAGGAGGGTTACCCATAATGAATTGACATGACTTGTTTACATTATAGATCCTCCCAATCGGAACATCGGGGCATGACATGACTCAATTACATTACAGACACATCCCAAAATAAACATAGGGGTACAAGACATAAGATACATAGGTGAATACATTCCGAAGTTACAAATACATCAACACTCCCTCTTAACTAGGAAGGTATTCTTTTGACACAATTTCCAGTGCTGATCTTCTTCTCTGTATTGACTGGATCATCTCGTCATCTTCATCTTCAAGTTGTCTTCATCTTCAATTATTCTTCGTCTTCAATTCATCATCATCTTCAAGTATTATTCATCTTCAAGTCACCTTCATCTTCATTAATTTTCTTCTTCAAGTCTTCTTCATCACGGGATCTAGATCATCATCACATTTGGATCATCACTTGATCTAGATCATCATCAAGTCTGGATCATCATCACATCTGGATCATCACTTGATTTGGATCATCATCAAGTCTGGATCATCATCATCATCGGTGCTATCTCTCGATTCTTCTCTTCACAGGAAGTTCTACAGAGCCAGCCCTTTTTCATGCTGGTTGTAGGACTACCCTTCATGTAGGTCTTCATCAGCTCTTATATCTGACCCTAAGTCGGAATGGCCCGCCCAAATATTACATTTGACCTCATATTGTTAGAAAGGAATGCCCAGCACTAATACTTGACCTCATCTTGTTAAAAAGGCCCAGAACTCACATCTGACCATGTGTAAACACATCGCAGGAGAATGGCTTAGCACTTATATCTGACCATGTGCGAACACACTGCTTCAGAAAGGCTCTGTACTTCCATCTGACCATGGAGATGACTACCAGTATCCAATAAAAGGTAGTGGGGAATCCTCCTATAAGCTAGACTCTAGAAAGTCTATGACGATGAAGGATGTCTTGTTTGTACCAGGACTTAAGAAGAACCTCCTCTCCATATCTACATTGGATGCAAAAGGCATGAGGGTTGCATTTATTGATGGCTAAGTTCTCATGTGGCCAAAGGGAAAGACTATTGATGATGTAGTAGTGATTGGGAAACAAGAGGGAGGTCTATACAAGATGAAGGGCTAACCAAGACAAGCTTTGGTTCATGACTCAGTAGCAACAAATGAACTTTGGCAAGGCTTGCACATGTGCATTACAGAGCACTACCACTTGCAAGCAAAGCTGTTGAAGGTCTTCCAGAAATTTAGGCAAAACATGATGGTGGCTGGAAAGGATGTGCGAAAGGAAAGAACACAAAGAAGACATTTCCAAGTAGCGAGAGCAAGGAAAAAGGAATCTTGGAAATCATCCACTCCAATGTATGCGGTCCGATGTCATCTAGTTCATTAAGAAGGTATGTATACTATGTTTATTTTATTGATGATTTTTCTGGGAAGACATAGATATACTTCTTGAAGAACGAAGATGAAGTATTCAGCAAGTTCAAGGAATTCAAAGCCTTGATCGAGAACCATACAAAAAAGAAGATCAAAACCTTTCGATCAAATAATGGTGGAGAATTCACATCAAATGAATTCAAAGCATTATGAAAAGATTCAGGGATTAAGAGGGAGTTAACTATTCCATATAATACACAACAGAATCGGTTTGTAGAAAGGAAGAATAGAACGATCATGGAACTTGCAAGGGCCATGCTTCATGATCAAGATCTTCCGATGCATCTATGGGAAGAAGCTGCAAGAATAGTGGTGTATGTACAGAACCGTACTCCACACAGAGTACTCAAGAACAAGACACCTGAAGAAGCCTTTTCCGACAAGAAACCAGAATTCAACCATCTCAGAATATTCCGTTGTCCAGTGTACATACACATTTCGAAAGAAAAGAGGACAAAGTTAGATCCTTTAGGAAGGAAGGGTATATTTGTGGGATAGTCTGAAAGCTCGAAGGCTTACAGAATATACTTCCCAGGATTCAATAAGATTGACATCAGCAGGGATGTAAGATTTGACGAAGACTTAGCTTACAACAAATCCAGAAAGAGACATGCTGAAGAAACATAAATACCTAGAATTCATGACACAACCATGAATGAAGAAATTTAATAAGAAGATCGAGAAATAGAAGAACCTCAAGAACCTGTAGATCCACCTCAGGAGAAGAATCCTCACAAGAGGAAACCTACTTGGGTATGAGAAGCTATCCAAGGTGCAGAAAGATATGGGGCTCCAGAAGAAAATCACAGAGAAAGGAAAAAAATGAGGTACTGCTCCGGTTATGTAGCCTTATTATGTGACTTTATCGATAAAGAACCTTCCAACTATGAAGAAGTGACAGAAAGGAAAGAATGGAAGGATGCCATGATTGAAGAGTATCAATCGATCATGAAGAATGATGTCTGGGATGTTTTCCCTAGACCAAAGGGGAAGTCTATTGTAACTTCCAAATGGATCTACAAGATCAAACATGCTACAGGTGGCAGCATAGAAAAATATAAAGCAAGGTTTGTGGCTTGTGGCTTCTACCAGAAAAAAGGAATAGATTATGAAGAAACTTTTTCACCTGTAGCCAGATACACTTCCATCATATCAGTACTTGATCTAGCTGCAGTGATGAAATGGAAGATACACCAGATGGATGTCAAGACTGCTTTCTTGAATGGTGTAGTGGAAGAGGAAGTGTATGTGGAGCAGCCACTCGGTTTTGAGACACATGACAGGGAGACTCATGTGTGTAAATTGAAGAAAGATCTGTACAGTTTGAAATAGGAACCTAGGACATGGTATGGCAGAATTTATAGCTTCCTATCTAGTTTGGGATTTACCAAAAGTAAAGTAGATTCCAACCTTTACAACAAGGCTGAATATGGGAACCCAGTGATACTCTTGTTGTATGTAGATGATCTATTTGTAACAGGTATGGATGGGTTGATTGCTGATACAAAGAGGAAGCTTGTTGTAGAGTTTTAAATGAAGGAATTGGGTATGATGCACTATTTTCTAGGCATGAAGGTGTGGCAGAATGCAGATGGAATCTCCCTCGGACAAGGGAAGTATGTAGTTGAGATCTTGGAGAGGTTTGGGATGATGGACTACAAGGCCATGAACACACCCATGGCATCGAATATGAAGCTTATACGTGATGCTTCATTAGATACGGTTGATGCTACGATGTATCATCAGATTATTGGGTCCTTGATGTACCTGACGAATACGAGACCATATATTTGCTTTGCTGTGAACACCTTGAGCCAGTTCCTGAGGGATCCGAGACATGTTCACTTGATTGCTGCAAAGCATATTCTGAGGTACCTAAAGGGTACAATTAATTATGGGCTCAAGTATAAGGTTGATCAGAAGATTAACCTGGAAGGTTATGTGGATTCAGATTGGGAAGGCAGTTCCATCGATAGAAAGAGCACTTCAGGGCGCTGCTTCAGTATGGGATCATGTATGATCTCTTGGTTTAGCAGGAAACAGTCTTGCCTGACACTGAGTATAGCTGAAGCAGAGTATGTCGCAGCTTGTTCATATAGTTGTGAGGCACTATGGCTGAGGAAGCTACTGTTTGATTTATTTGATCTCCAATTGGATGCTACCTGTATATATTGCGACAACGAGAGTTGTGTTTAGTTGTCTGAGAACCTGGTGTTCCATGACAAGTTGAAGCATATCGAGATCAAATATCACTATATCAGGGATATGGTGCAGAGAGGAGAAGTGAAGCTCTAGTATCTTGCGACAGACAAATAGATAGCTATGTGTTGACTAAGCCGTTGGCCAAAGTGAAGTTTGAGTACTTCAAGGAGAAGCTTGGTGTTCTCTAGATCGAGGTTCCCTCCAAGGGGAAGTGATGAGTTTGTGAGCCATTTTGACATGGTGAGAGGATTGGTTCCTTCCATGGTCAGATGTAAGTGCTGAGCCATTCTGAGGTGACTGTGGGATGTGTTCCCACATGATTAGATATAAGTGCTGAAGGCCATTCTCTGGGAGAATGGAGGCACCTAGTCAATTATCAGGAATACTCATCCTGGAGCTGAAGGCCATTATTATGTGACTGTGGGATGTGTTCCCACATGATCATATGTAAGTGCAGGGCCATTCTGATGTGACTATGGGATGTGTTCCCACATGATTAGATGTAAGTGCATAGCCATTCTGAGGAGAGTGTGGGATGTGTTCCCGCATGATCAGATATAAGTGCTGAGCCCTTCTAGCATGGATGCAGGATGTGTTCTGCACATGGCTGGATATAAGTGTTGAGCCCTTCTAGCTGTTAGATTTTTAACATTAAGCTAGCATTATTAGGATCTCTAACTGAGAGAATAACAAGCACAGCAATCAAACACAAGAAACAATGAACACAGTGTTTTTCCTTGGGGAAACCATAAATGGAGAAAACCCCACAAATTATTCAGAGATAGAATCAGCACCAAAAGTAAAACCCAAAACAGTAAGATGATCTCCCGACAACATCAACCTCTTTCTTCCTAACCATAGTGTCTTCTTCTTCCTCAGCTATGCGCTACAACTGAGTGTGAGTGAGTGCGTGATAAATAGAGATGCTAGCTCTCTATTTATACCCCAACTTGACTAAACCCAACTAGGGCCGACTTCACTAGGTGAGTCTAATAACCATAGTGCCCAAGAACTGCGGGGACTTTAACCCATGAACAATAGGAGGGTTACCCACAATGACTTGACATGACTTGTTTACATTATAGATCCTCCCGATCAAAAAATCAGGGCATGAAATGACTCAATTACATTATAGACACATCCCAGAATAAACATAGGGGCACAAGACATAAGATACATAGGTGAATACATTCTGAAGTTACAAATACATCAACACTCCCTCTTAACTAGGAAGGTATTCTTTCGACACAATTTTCAGCACTGATCTTCTTCTATGTATCGACTGGATCATCTCGTCATCTTCATATTCAAGTTGTCTTCATCTTTAAGTCTTCTTCGTCTTCAAGTCATCATCATCTTCAAGTATTCTTCATCTTCAAGTCACCTTCATCTTCAAGACATTTTCTTCTTCAAGTCTTCTTCATCACGGGATCTGGATCATCATGACTACTGGACCATCACTGCTGGATCATCATCACTGTATCATCATCACATATGGATCATCAATTCATCTAGATCATCATCAAGTCTGGATTAGCATCACATCTAGATCATCACTTGATCTGGATCATCATCAAGTATGGATCATCATCATCATCGGTGTTATCTATCGATTATTCTCATCACTAGAAGTCCTGCAGAGCCAGCCCTTGTTCATGTTGGTTGTAGGCCTACCCTTCATGTAGGTATTCATCAGCGCTTATATCTGACCCTAAGTTAGAATGGCCCACCCATATCTTACATCTGACCTCATCTTGTCAGAAAGGCATGCCCAGCACTCACATCTGACCTCATCTTGTCAAAAAGGCCCAGCACTCACATCTGACCATGTGTAAACACATCGCAGTAGAATGGCTCATCAATTATATCTGACCATGTGTGAACACACTGCATCAGAAAGGCTCTGCACTTCCATCCGAATATGTTCGAAAACACCGCATCGGATGGGCTCTCAGTCCTAGACTGAGGATTCCTGGTAACTAACCAGGTGCCTCCATTCTCCCAGAGAATGGCATCATCCCTTATATCTGATCAAGTGGGAACACATCCCTTAATCACATTAGAATGGCCATGCACTCACATTTGATCATGTAAGACTACATCCTATAGTCATATCAGAATGGCCCTCAGTCCCAGATTGATTTTTCCTAGTAACTGACCAGGTTCCTCCATTCCAAGAATGGCATTTAGCCCTTACATCTGATCATGTAGGGACCAATCCTACAGTCACATCAGAATGGCTTAGCACTCATATATGACATGGAAGGAACCAAATCCTCTCACCATGACAGAATGGATCACCCCTTACATCTGACCATGGAAGGAACCTAATCCTCTCACCATGTCAGAATAGCTCTCAGTCTCATCATTTCCCCTTGGAGGGAACCTCGATCTGGAGAACACCAAGATTCTCCCTGAAGTACTCAAACTTCACTCTAGCCAATGGCTTCGTCAATACATCAGCTATCTATTCCTCTGTCGCAACATACTAGAGCTTCACTACTCCTCTTTGCACCATATCCCTGATATAGTGATACTTGATCTCGATATGCTTCGACTTGTCATGGAACACAGGGTTCTCTGACAACTTCACACAACTCTGGTTGTCGCAATATACACAAGTATCATCCATTTGGAGATCAAATAAATCAGATAGTAGCTTCCTCAGCCATACTACCTCACATCTAGTTGAACAAGATGCAACATACTTTGCTTCAGCTGTACTCAGTGCCACACAAGATTGCTTCATGCTAAACCAAGAGATCACACCTGATCCCATATTGAAGCAACATCCTGAAGTGCTCTTCCTATCGATGGCATTGCCTACCCAATATGAATCAACATAACATTCTAGGTTAATATTTTGATTTGCCTTGTACTTGAGCCCATAGTCAACTATACCCTTCAGGTACCTCATAATATGCTTTGCAGCAATCAAGTGAACATGTCTCGGATCTGTCAAGAACTGGCTCAAGGTTTTCACAGCAAAGCAAATATCTGGTCTTGTGTTCATCGGGTACATCAAGGACCTTATCATCTGACGATACATCGTAGCATCAATCGCTTCTGATGAAGCATCACTCAATAGCTTCAGGTTCGATGACATAGATGTGGTTATGGCCTTGCAGTCCATCCCGAATCTCTTTAGAATATCTACTGCATACTTCCCTTGTCCAAGGAAGATCCCATCCGCATCCTGCCACACCTCCATGCCTAAGAAATAGTGCATCATTCCCAAGTCTTTTATTTCAAACTCAGCAACAAGTTTCCTCTTCGTATCAGTAATCAACCCATCCATACCTGTTACAAACAGATCATCCACATATCGTAGGAGTATCACTGGATTGCCATGTTCAACCTTGTAGTAAAGGTTAGAATCTGCTTTACTCTTGGTAAAGCCCAAACTGGATAGGAAACCATCAATTCTACCGTACCATGTCTTGGGTGCCTGTTTCAAACCGTACAGGGCTTTCTTTAATCTACATACATGAGACTCTCTATCATGTGTCTCAAAACTGAGTGGTTGCTCCACATACACTTCCTCTTCCCCTACACCATTCAAGAAAGCAGTATTGACATACATCTGGTGTATCTTCCATTTCATCACTGCAGCCAGAGAAAGTACTAATCTAATGTAAGTGTATCTCGCTACAAGTGCAAAGGTTTCTTTATAATCTATTCCTTCTTTCTGGGAGAAACCACGAGCCATGATTCTTGCTTTATGTTTCTTGATGCTACCATCTGCAGCATGCTTGATCTTGTAGATCCATTTGGAAGTTACAATGGACTTCCCTTCTGGTCTTGTGACAACATCCCAAGCATCATTCTTCATGATCGATTGATACTCTTCGATCATAGCATCCTTCCATTCTTTCCGTTATGCCACTTCTTCATAGTTGGAAGGTTCTTTATCAATAATGTCACATAGCAAGGCTACGTAACTAGAGCAAGATCTAGTTCTCTTTCTTCCTCTGGGTGTTTCTTCTGAAGCTCCATAACTTTCTACACCTTGGATAATTTCATGTACCCAAGCAGGTTTCCTCTTATGAGGGTTCCTCTCTAGAGGTGGATCTACAGGTTCTTGAGGTTCTTCTATTTCTCGATCTTCTTCTTGAATTTCTTCGTTCATGATTGTGTCATGAATTCTAGGTTCTCTTGTTTCTTCAGGTTCTTCAGCAGGTTTCTTTCTGGATTTGATGTAGGCTGAATCTTTGTCAAATGTTACATCTCTGCTAATGTCAATATTCTTGAATCCTGGAAAGTATATTCTATAAGCTTTCGAGCTTTCAGAGTATCCCACAAATATACCCTTCTTTCCAGAAGGATCTAATTTTGTCCTCTTCTCTTTTGGAATGTGAATGTACACTGGACAGCCAAATATTTTGAGATGTCTGACTTCTGGTTTCTTGCTGGAGAAGACTTCTTCAGGAGTCTTGTTCTCAAGTACTCTGTGTGGAGTATGGTTCTATACATACACCGATGTTCTGGTAGCTTCTGCCCAAAGATGCATAGGAATATCTTGATCATGAAGCATTGCTCTTGCATCTTCCATGATAGTTATTTTCTTCCTTTCTGCAATCCCATTCTGTTGAGGATTATAAGGAGTGGACAACTCCCTCTTAATCCCTGAGTCTTTACATAGCTCTTTGAATTCATTCGAAGTGAATTCTCCACCATTATCTAATCGAAAGGTCTTGATCTTCTTTTCAGTGTGGTTCTCGATCAAGACTTTGAATTCCTTGAACTTACTGAATACTTCATCTTTGTTGTAAGTTTCTTCCTGGATTTGATGTAGGCTGAATCTTCGTCAAATGTTACATATCTGCTAATGTCAATATTCTTGAATCCTGGGAAGTATATTCTGTAAGCCTTCAAGCTTTCAGAGTATCCCACAAATATACCCTTCTTTCTTGAAGGATCTAATTTTTTCCTCTTCTCTTTTGGTATGTGAATGTACACTAGACAGCCAAATATTTTGAGATGTTTTACTTTTGGTTTCTTGCTGGAGAAGACTTCTTTAGGATTCTTGTTCTCGAGTACTCTGCGTGGAGTACGGTTCTGTACATACACCGTTGTTCTAGTAGCTTCTTCCCATAGATGCATGGAAAGATCTTGATCGTGAAGCATGGCCCTTGCAGCTTCCATGATCATTCTATTCTTCCTTTTTGCAACCCCATTTTGTTGTGGATTATATGGAGTAGTTAACTCCCTCTTAATCCTTGAATATTTTCATAATGCTTTGAATTCATTTGATGTGAATTCTCCACCATTATTTGATCGAAAGGTTTTGATCTTGTTTTCTATATGGTTCTCGATCAAGGATTTGAATTCCTTGAACTTCCTGAATACTTCATATTTGTTATTCAAGAAGTATATGTATGTCTTCCTAGAAAAATAATCAATAAAAGAAACATAGTGTGCATAGCCGCTTAGTGAACTAGATGACATTGGACTGCATACATCGGAGTTGATGATCTCCAAGATTCCTTTTGCCTTGATTTCACTGCTTGGAAATGTCTTCTTTGTGTTCTTCCCTTTCACACATCCTTTGCATACACCTCCATGTTTTGTTTGTATAGTCTGAACAAAGACTATACAAAATTTATGAATTTCTTCATGGCATAGGTTTATAATGTTATTTTTTCAAAGAGACTACCCAGGGTACTGCCAGAGATGAGAACTATTTTGTAGTTTTCTATACAGAAGAGGATATGTGATTGGTTTTTGTTTGAGAATGGAACAATGATAAGATTGTATGGTTTTGTGCATTCACCTTATATGTTGCCAAATTTTCTAACTTCTATAGTGTTCTCCATGGAATTCATTAGACATAAGTTAATAGTAGAGACATGAGACTTTTTAAACTTCAAGAAGTCCACTGAAATCAAATATCCATGGTTTGTGGGGCCATTTACCATCAATAATAAAGCTTCTTTACCAATTATTTAGAGATTACTTAGAGAAATTCGATTTCCAATAGAGTCAGCAGTTAACTATGATCCTCATAATGTTATATCAAACTGAAGAAAAGCTCTGAAAATAAATCCTTTTAAGCATGAAGAAATTGTTGGATTGGTAGATGCTACCAATTGGTCGTACTATCCAAAAGAATCCCCAAAATATGTTGACATGCAGGAGGATTCAAATTATCCTATAAGAGAAGTTGTCTCATTGTTGCATGACATTTCCAAATTGATTTCAGTAGCTGAGAACATTACACCATTGGATAGTCATTCAGAAAGAACTAACAAGTGATATTTTTCAGATGCAGTGGACACTGAAGAGGAAGACACTGTTAGAACTCCTAAAAAATAGAAGACTGAAGTAGAAGGACAACTTGTGCATTTTACAGATGCAAACAAAGGAAAAAAGAAGATGGAAGTAGCATTCCCTGTTTTTGAGGTAAAGGAGTATGCATTCGAAGATACACCGGCTAATTCCACTTCCCAGTCCAAAAGCAAAATAGAATTATTGGAGAGATATAAAGAAACAAAAGACATAACTTAAGAGGAAACTTTGAAGTTGTATTCAGAGGTGAGAAAGATTTTAAATCAGGGTGTATCTCTTGTTTCGGTTAGAGACTATGCTCAAAATATTCTAAACTTGGTCTTGGCAACCAAGAACAGAGTTGCAGAAACGAAGATGAATTTGGAGGGTATCCCTATATGAGACATGATCCATTTACACAAGCAGACATGGGATATTTTGTTTACTGATTTATTGAAGGCCACTTTGGGATTATCAAAGTTGTAGACCCTCAAAAGTAAAATTGAAAATCATTTGAGATAGGAAAAGGTGGAGAATAGAGCCCACCAAACATAAATTAAAAAGCTGCAAATAGATATAATGGCTACTAAAAGGAAAACTAACAAGGGAGTTGGGATCCAGAAGTTGTCGAATGAGAAAGAAAAAGACATCCAATT
Source organism: Pseudotsuga menziesii (assembly GCA_001517045.1). Taxonomy (NCBI): domain Eukaryota; kingdom Viridiplantae; phylum Streptophyta; class Pinopsida; order Pinales; family Pinaceae; genus Pseudotsuga; species Pseudotsuga menziesii. Next base: position 53,188 of record LPNX010413370.1, read on the forward strand.
GTTGAAAAAGAAGATTAAAATACCTGCTACACAGTTGATACACGGACCTGAATTAGCTGAGATAGAAGAAGAGAAAGAAAAATTGAATAATGAGTTGACTGGTTGCAGGGATAAACTACCGAAATTTGCTGACAAAGAAGAACAGTGGTAGAAAGACATGGTCTTGGTAATAGAAAGTGAGAAGAATATGAAAGAAAAATTGGAGGAGATGGAAAATAAATTATAGGATAAGGATAAAGAACATGAGAGTAGGATTATTTCCACTACAACACAATCCAGTGAGAAGTCTATAGTCCAATTCATGTCATATGTAAGCATAAAAGATTTAAAGTTAACTAGACTAAGGAATCAAAATAAAAACTTGGAGACTCTGGCAGTACAAAGAGAACAAGAGAGGACAACTTGGGAGGCCAAATCTCAAGCATGGGAGGCCAAATGTCAGGAGATGATAACTAAAAATGATAAATTAATAAAGTAGGTAACAAGACAGTTAGCCTTACAGGGAACTAAGCATATCATCTGGGATGTACTTATAATATAAGCAACCAAGTTCATTTCTTATTTGGATTACATTTTAGACAAGGAGATTGTAACGCAAGCAGCTATACAAAGTGTCTTGGTGGTGAAGCAAGTCTTGAATAAAAAATCCAGAGACACAACTCGAAATGTAATCATTTTTCAAAATAGTTTGACAGAGGAGGACATAAGGAAGGCAAATATTTCAGATAGAATCTCAACCATTACATGGGAAAGAAAAGAGGTGAGAAAATATCAACATTTGGATATAGTTCAAGCTAAAATTGATATTATGAATCACCTAATCAAGGAATTTATCGAACTATTTAATCCCTTGTTCAAAATAGGACTGACTTTCTTTTGGGAAGAGAAAGGAGGAATGTGGTATTAAAAGGAATATAATGACAGGTTGATTAGTTGTTGACTAGATCTTAGGAAGTTTGATGATATGCATCAATATTTGTCTGGAAAAATAGTGGTTGACAAATTGGCAGGGGATTTCGAGATGCTTTTTAATTTCAAATCTACGTGTGTGGAATTGGCAGATTATTCTTATGTCGAGAAGTGACTGACTGATATGCAGAAAAGTTTCATGTTCAAAGGTGACAAATGACTGCCATTGGATTTGTAAAAATGATTCCCTCCCTTAATTTCCACATCATGATTGATGAGTTCCTCTTTTCGTTTTTACGAGTTCAAAGAGGGTAACAAACACTCATTTGAGCTTATCTGAAGATAAGTCCATTCCCATATATTTCAGAAACCTGATAAATGAGGGGTTTGATCCCCAAAAAATGGTCTCTAAGTGTTTAGTTTAACGAGTCCAATGAAAGCGAACTCGATGTAGTTCATGTTTAGAGAGTCTGAACAAACTAAAGAAAACTCCAAAGGGTCATCTTTCATATGATTTATTCCCTAAGGCCTGAAAAAGTATAAAATAATACCTTAGAAAACTTTTCCAGTCATGATTGGCTAGAGTGTTCCTTTTTCATAAATAGTCCATCTGAACCGAAAAAGAGATAACCTACCGTCAGAGAGACAACTCTTCAAATACTTTTGAGTATGAAGAAGACAAGTACTCGACTATCTTTTCACATTTTAAGAGTCCGAAAAGAGATTAAAGATGACTCTATTAACCTTTTTCATGTTTGAATCTAGAGCACGAAAAAGTAATAAACTAAGCTCAAATCACTTTTCATGTTTTAACTAGAGTGCGAAAAATGAAAAATAAGCTCAACACCATCTTATTGTTTTTAATGAGCTCGAAGACCAATTGAAAGAATGCTCGAAGATTGGTTTCATTTTTATGCAAACTCGAAACCAATGGGTAAACTATGCTTGAAAAATCCCATTAACATGATATACAGAGGTTGGAATCTTGCCCCCAGCATGATTGCTAGCGAATATTACCCCCAGCATGGTTTCTAGGGGCTCGACATGCCCCCCAAGTTTCATTTCGTCTAACGATTCTTCTTCCATACCCAACCTAAAAAACCTGGTTACTAATCTAAAAATGTTCACCAGGGGGGTAGGAAGAACGAAAATCAGGCAAGTGAAAATAAGGTTCAAGTTCTAACACTAAAGGGAAGACTCGACTCAAGGGAAGGGGATCTATTTCATTTTTACGCAAGCTTGAAACAGAAGGTAACTATGCTTGGAACATGGTTTCATTTTTATGCAAACTTGAAACCAAAAGGTAAACTATGCTTAAGGAAACCTACTTCATTTTTTAACGAGCTTGAAATAGAAAATGAACTATGCTTAAGGAATCCTACTTCATTTTTTAACAAGCTTGAAATAGAAAATGAACTATGCTCAGGAATGGTTTCATTTTTATGAAAGCTTGAAACCAAAAGGTAAACTATGCTTGAGGAGATCCATTTCATTTTTTAACGAGCTTGACAGAATGGGAACTTTGCTCATAGGCATCTGTTTCATTTTTTAACGAGCTTGACACAGAATGGGAACTTTACTCAAAGGAATCTGTTTCATTTTTTACTGAGCTTGACACATAATGGGAACTATGCTCGCCAACCTGTTTCATTTTTTAATGATCTTGACACAAAAAAGAACTATGCTCACGAACCTACTCTTACCCAACATGATTTCCAGAGGTTGGTAGGTTGCCCCCATTTCATAAAAGCTAGCGGCTTAGCTCCATTATGATTTCCATAGACTAGAGCCATGCCCCCCATTTTACCTATTATGGGAAGAAGCTAACTAGAAGAAGGGGAAGGAATCACAAGAACATGATGCACATTCAGGGCAGTTTGATTACTAGGAGTCACACGATGGTTGGGTGTAACAAAAGAAAGCTAATCAATAGTCACAATATTCCCATCATGGAGAAAATGCATAACTCTAAAGAGAGTGGACACAATAGCTTTCATGGTGTAAACATAATCACGTCCAAGGAGCATATTAAAATCTAAAGGACCTTGGACCACCATAACACTAATGCAGACAATTTTTCCTCCTAATGTAGTAGGAAAATAAGGGAGGGTCCCTAAAGGTGCAGTAGGTCTTCGATTAAAATCCAGTATCTGATCGGTGGCTGGCACAAGCTGAGGAGAACCTAAATCTTTCCAAGCAGTTGATGATAGAATACTAACAGAAGCCCCTTCATCAACAATAGTGCGAAGTATCCGCCTAGCAGTAACATTCATAACTATCTGGAAAGGAACACTTGAATGAAGATGAGACTCTGCTAGGTTAATCTAGTCAAAGGAAATAACCTCACTACTCAGAGAGGGTTCTGTCGAAACAAACAAAATTTACTCTTGTCGAGAACAATCAAAATGAAGCATAAAACGTTAAGCAGGATTCAGTTCATTTGCTACTGGAAGAGAAGAACAAGACGAATATTTGGTCAAATATACTACTTCACTCTTAACACTCTCTGATGAAAGAGCGAGATCGGGTGGAAATGACATCGACTCCACCACTTCACTCTCTGAAGGAAGAGTGGGATCAATTATAAATGAAACTGAATTGATCACTTGGTCAACTAGCAAGAAATCAAGGGATAACTTACTATCACTTGTTGGAATCACTTGTTGATGATCAATAATATTTTCCAACCAACATGAAGCTTCATCCAAGCTTGGAAAAAGAAAAGTACGATGCATAACCTTGCATATCAAACAAGGATACAAGACTTTACCCTGACGACCTTTTACCAATAGGTCACTGGTTGAGGGAGTATTTTCAACATGATGATCAGAGGTTGATGACATAGACGGTTTGGACCTTTTAGACCACTCTTCTTGTACACAGGAGAGACCGGGACACTCCTTAAGAAGGTGGTCCCTCTTGCAAAGCTTACAAGGGAACTTGGGTTTTTCGAGTGTTCTCTTAGAATGGGAACCATCAAGAGCAGATGGTTGCATCTTTTTCTCTTTCTTATTCTTCTTCTTCTTACCCTTCCCTTTTTTCTTCTTCTTATCCACATGACTACTAACCATAGAGCTCTGGTCAAGCGAAGAAGAAGAAAGGCCCATGAAGCCATAACCGACGAAGAAGGAGAGGGATTAGGTTGAGGTTGATCCTCTCTCGGAGGAGAGGTGACCTTTGAGACATTAGGTGTAGCAGGCATTACTGGATTAAATAGTTAGACCAGTAATCCTATAGTCAACCTAGGAAGATTTAGAGTGGCAATAAAGGGAGGACCAATACCTTCACTTGGAGGGAATAGAAAAGGTACACCTTGGAAAGGGATCTCTTGATTGGTAGTCCCAGATGGAGACGACATCTCTAAAATATCTAAAACCCCTTAACTACCACGCACAAGCAAGTACTACTTAAACTAAAAGCAACAAGAAAACATGTGAAATGAGTGGATAAGAGTCAGAAACCTCACAAGACAGGCCAAAAGGATAACTCAGATAGTTTGAGGATTCCTAAAAATGGTCTCTCGATATACGCTAGGTACATGGGAGCTCAAATTGATTGTAGTGTTGTCTAATGCACAACCGTTCACAAGAGGCCTTCCGATATACAATCGAGTATGTGAAGTACCTTTATATATACCTCAAGAGTACGTGGAAGGCCGTTCGATATACCGATGACACGTGGAAGAACCGCGCAAGTCCCGGGATGCAGTGTGGACAAAGTAACGACAGCTCCTATGTTTTATGACGCCCGAACACATCACTAACTTATCACTCAAATTGCTAAAAGTTTTAACCTAGTACTACCGTTAATTTTATCTTGTGCATTTAGGTGGAACCATGGAGTGAAAACTTGAATTTAAAGAAGATGCACAATGATCTATATGATAATGCAAGTTTTCCTCTTTGATGAAATTCTACTTAAGAGAGGGAGAGAGATTTACCTTTCTTCCAAAAAAATGCAAACCCAAATGCAAATGCAATTCTATCTTTTCAAACGAAAAGGGAAATATCAATCCACCCCAACAATCTTCAAGGAAAACAAAAAAGAGATCTAGAGAACATCAAACATAAATAAACCAAAAATGTTTCCTATCTTTTCATGCTTGAAAAAGATGCATAAAAACTTAATGGAAAGATGATTTCACTAACGTTTCCAAACAAAACTAACTCTAATGCACACAAAGATGAAAACAGATATTTCTTCTTAATGAAAGTAAGATCTAGAATTTTGAACAATCATGCACAAAACAATAAGAAAATCATTCAACAATGCTTTTGAATAAAGCAAAGGAGAGAGAAAACTAAAACTTCTCTTTGAAACAGACAAGGAAACGAAGAACCAATCTTTCCTATCAAGCACTGAAAAAATCAGCATGCAAAAGGAAACAAGAATCACCCCAAGCAAAGAAAAACTCAAAACAACATGGATCACTCATGCATTCCAAGTCCAAAACAAACCAAAGCATACACAAGAAAATGAAATGTATATTTCCAATTCCAATGAATAATATCTACAGAAAAGAGCAAGAGGTTTCAAGCAAAGAAAATAATGTAAAATCCAACGCAAGAAACATAAACTCTCTTTGAATGCAGAGGGAATATAACAATAAAACTGTAAGCCAAAAATACAGAAAAATCAAAATAGAAAATATGGAACAGGGCCTACCTGGCACTACGTAGATGAAGCCGCTGATAGGTGTTTTTGAGGTAGAACCACTTCTTGCTCACTGGACTCAGGCAGTGGCATCGCCTACTACTAATTAGACTCAAGCGGTGGCACCACTTCTTTCCAAAGGCACATGTGCAATTCTGTGTAATCGCCCAGAACAATAGGAGAGCAAAAAATCAAGTTAGAAATGCCAAAAATCTCATAAAAACTGATGAATCAACCACAATACAAAGAACAAAAAGTTAGAGTGGCTCATATCTGAAGAGATCTGAAGGTTTCAAACCAAAACTTTCATAGATCAGATGTAGATCTGACTGCAAAGATAGGAGGCTAAAGCATGGATTCGGATAAGAGTATTTCAGAAATTGAGGATGAACAAGACAGATCCACTCCCCAGCAGAGTTGCCGAATTTGTCTTCAGGAATATTGCACCGTCTGCGGATAGAAGTTGTTCCTTTGGTCTGAATGGTTCAGATCCAGAACAAATAAGTGAACGACAAAGGGTGAAAACCTTCCCTGAATGTTGTAAACACCTGAAATAACGCTTTGATGATGAAGATGTGTACCTGAACATGTCAAACAAACAAGGACATCAAAGCTACCGGAACATTATCTACACATCCATATTAGTGACTAAGGAATCCATAAACATATACATGCGAGATCAGTACAACAAATATGTGGGACAAAAATCAGCTTTGCATTAATAAATCAATGAAGAAGCTTATAACCATTGCATTAGTGTTGACAAAATCCTCCACAAGACAAACACCTCATCCTCGATAGCTCCAACTTTCTCTCTTGTCCTCTCTAATGAATTGGGCTAGGTAGTCAATTCAACAGCATAACATTGCCATTCAGTTCTCCCTCTCAGCTATGGGACATGAGCTTGTATTTATAGGGCTCAATGGATATGGATAGTTGAGAGAATTGTGGGTGAAGTGGCCATAAGATCGTGCCAAGAGGGATCTCGACTCCAACCAACCCAGATTGATAGGGATAATGTAGTACATGAGGCTTCTGTTCTATAAGCCTTGAGAATCCTCTTTTTTTCCATTTTTACCAAGGGTATCGCTTATATACCTTTATGACAAAGCGATGAAGGATAAGAACCGCTCCAAGAACAAAGCCGATATGCGGTGGCACCGCTCATCTATAACAGGATTCAGGAGTTGCTGTATAAGGTACCGTTCATCAGTTAAATGGAAAAAGCGGTGGTAGGTTTTTTTATGTAAAATTGACATCCAGAGCACTGTTTCCACTCCAAGTTCGGGATTTAGGGCAAACATAAATGTTAGGGATCTTTTCACATGTTGGTGATAGGATTTGGGTGTAACAAGTGCATATATATATATATTATTATTTTTACTTACTATAAGGTAAATTTATTCGAATTTTTAGTATTGTTTTGAAATTTTTAAATCTAGGGCCATCTCCATTTAGTAGCAAATCTAGGGAAAATTGCCCTCTATTTCCTGCACTTTTGCCAAAATAGAAATCCATGGAACTTGACCCCTTTTACTACATTAAAATAAGTAGAAAGAAAATGGAAGAAAATCACTTATCTATCAATATTTGCTTTTGGATATTAACTATTTAAGAATATTTTGGTAGGTACAACACCAGTTTTTCCATGATTTGACCACTTTTTATCGATCAACTGAGTTATGGAAGGTCCAAGTTTCATGGTTTTCGATTTTTGAGTTCCGAAAATTGAGAAATGAACATTTAGCTAGGAAAGCATGTGGGGTTTTCAATTTTCAATATTTGGAAAGGAAAACTCGGAAGTCGGAAAGATAAAAAAATGATGTTACTGATCTTCGGGATCCGAATATCGGAAGTTGGGATTCGGAAATAAACCAATTTTTCAATTAATAAAACTCAATTTTATGAAGAAGTTAATAATGAGGTTAAAATGAAGGCCATGGTTAAAATTTCTAGTTATTATATCTCGTGATCCTAGAAGGACCGATCACTCGCTTATGCCCGTAGATCATAATATGCCTTTTTTGTTTTCTTATTTTATTTTAGTACAATAATAAATAAGGGAGACCTATCTATGTATATCTATAAAGAAATATAAAGGAATAGAACGATTTCCTTCCATAGCGTTAGCGAGCGGCCTGAGATCCAAGTCATATTCCGATTTCCCGACATTATTGCTTGATTAAGTTGTAGCTGTCCAGAGAAAAATAGGGACATTAAAAAAAGTGTTGGATTTCCTTTTATGCAAACTGGTAATGGTCCTATTCTTCGGGCGTAATTACATATTCTTTGATCGTATTTTATCCACTGTAGCCTCTCCTCATGTTGAAAGGAGTAGTTGATCAGCAGAATTTCCGTATATAGAAGCCCTGGCCATATCTTATATAAAGAACATTTTTCTCCGACTGAAATTAAAAAGCATCTCAACACCATCAATTAGTCCGCCCCATTTAAATTCGATTTGGCTTGGCCGCTTCAGCGGGAGGAGATTAGGAGTTAGGTAGAAATCCCAAGGCTAAGAGGGTCCTACTTCTAACAATGACGAATGTTGCCATTTGGACAAGTAATTATTCAAAACGATATCATGCATTTACCACAAGCTCTTTGGAAGGAATTCGCTACTACATTTGGCTTTGATATGGGGCTGGGCTACACGAATCGAGCAAGCAATTTTGGCAAGCGCAATCTAATTCGCATAATAACCTCATTCTACATTGGGATATTCAAAAATAAAAAAAATGACTGCTCTAAGATTTCATTCAATTTGAATTTGTATGCAGTGGATCCGCGGATAATGCAATCAAATAAACACAAAATAACTGCTTCCAAATCTTTGTTGTCGCTGCAATTTGGAAATTACTCGGTGCTATATTTTGACAGCCGAAGTATTCAAACAATCACAAAATAACTTCTGGCAAATACTTTTCCGATTTCGGCAGTGTGGAACACGGAAAAGTAGGAAGAAGAAAAATAACAGGAGAGAGAATGCAGGCTATTGCAGGAAGCAAAATTTGCTAAAAAAATCACTTAAATTTGAAGGTAAATTTCACCTTCAATCTCATAATGAAATATAGATATCACTTTGCTCCCCTATGAATTATCGTTGAAATCATCTCCATCTCCATTTAGCAGCAAATCGAAGGCCAATTTTCTGTCTATTTCCTACCCTTTCGCCAAAATATAAATCCATGAAACTTGACGCCCTTTACTACAGTAAAATAAATATAAAAAAATGGAAGAAAATCACATATCTATCAATATTTTCTTTTACAAACTAACTATTTAAGAATATTTTGGTAGGTACAGCACGCCCACGATTCACCATGGCAAATGCAAAATCTTCTTTGTCTGCAATAACGCATCGAACCAAATTTGCAGTAATATCGCATGATGGAACACATTAAATCGAATTTACATTAACATCGTCTGACATAGTACATTTAATCAATCTCCGTAACAAAGCCGAACGGTAAATGGAAAATATAACAAAACCCTAGTACCGGTCGTTTTATCCAAACTCCACGTAAGGAAATGACACTCAAAATATTTAGACTTATTGCGCCCTTGGAAATTTTAACTGAAGGTCCCTTGATCACTGCCAAATTTAGCGGCCTTATCATGAACTTAGAGCTAGTTTAAAATAAGTTCAATTGAAATCAAATAAATCCTCGTTTTTTTTTTTTTTTTGTAAATCATTGATTTTCGCGCAATCTGGCGCATAAGATCGCTCCCATTTTCTCCGGTTCAGCCCCTAGAAATTCACTAAAAAACAGCTGAAAATCTCACTGAAAAACAGTCAAAATCTGCTAAGAAATCTCACTGAAAAACTCAGAATTTTCCTCCTTGTAAAATCGGATCTCATTTCCACTATTCCTCCCGCAGAATCGGCTCCCATTTCAATTGATTCCTTCACTGAATTGGCTCTCGTTTCAATTAATTCCTTCACTGAATCGGCTCTTGGAAGCTCTTGTGCTTCCGCAACGGCGACTCTCGAACCCCTAATTCTTCCGCAACGGCGGCTCAATCGGCTAAGGCTCCCTGATCGACGTCGGTAGTCTTTCTCATCGGAAGACTTAGTGCTTTCACTTCTGCAACGGCGGCACACGAACCGCTTTCTTCTTCCAATTTCAGGCCTTAGGCAAATTTTTAATTTCTTTCTTGTGGTGTCGGTGGTCTTTCCACATCAGAAGGCTAGTGACTTTGGCTTCCGCAACGGTGGCGCACAAACCACTTTCTCTTCCGATTGGCGGCTGTTCATTTGAAACAATTTTTAAACTTTTCTTGCGGCGTCGGCTGTCTTCCTGATCGACCGACTAGTGTCTTTGGCTTCCGCAATGGCGGAACGCCAAACCACTATTTCTTCCGATCGACGCGCTTTACTTAAAGAAATTTTTAACTTTTCGGCGTCGGCAGCCTTTCTCATCGGAAGACTTAGCGCCTTTCACTTCCGCAACGGCGGAACATGAAACGCTTTTTCTTTCGCAACGGCGGAACATGAAACGCTATCTTCTTCCGATCAGCGGACGACTTTCCATACTTAGAAAAAAAAAAATTTAACTTAACTTTCTTCATGGCGTCGACTGTCGGAGACCTTGCTCTTCGGACGACTTAGTGCTCCCAGCTTCCGCAACGGCGGGTGCCTGAGCACTTTCTTTTCCGATTGGTGAACTGATTCTGACTAGCATCGGCAGTCGAAACTTTTCCCCGTCGGAAGACTTAGCGATTTGGACTTCTGCAACGGCGATTTAGTCCTTCGACAGCCACAACGACGGACAAGAAACCGCTAACTCTTCCGCTTCGGCGGAAGTCTTTCCTATTTAGTGCTCCGATGAGCCGACTGTCAACACTTAGAAAAATTTGGAGTTTTTTTTCCATTCATTCACGATCATCAAATTTCCTGATTGCTGCTGGGCAGAAGGCAACCTGCCTCTGTCACTGCATCCTTCATGGCCCATAGAGGCCCACTGTTGCAACCTTGAGCTCTGATACCACTCTTTCACGTCCCCATCCCTTAGACCGGCGAAGAGGATGCGACCAACACACCAAACACGGGCAAACAACTCTGTGAACATAGACAAAAGATATCAATGCTGAAATTAAAATCTTAATATGATGCATAACAAGATGCATAATCCGTCATTTTGCATGCACAGTTACTCAATGCATAATTCTTCAATCATACAGCGGAAGCAAACATACATTCCAGCATTAATCATGTTCATCATTTCTCACGAAACAGTATATATAATTGCAGAGATGAAATATAGACAGCAGGACTTATCTTTTGATGAAGAATCCCGCAACCATCTATGTCCCTGCAACGTTCCACCCAACCACAGGCCAGCATGCTCATCAATCCCTCAGCAACACTGCCACCCCCGAGCTGGGCATGATTCCTCCAAGGGTAAGGGTCAATGCAGGATTACACATAGCCAAGGGACACAATCAGCAAACCAACACAACTGGGTTTACCAGGCCCTCAACAGATCAACCAAGCCAGCACAGTCCAAGGGACAACCACTGCATACCAGCAGCAAAACAACCCTTCACAGCCCTGTGAAGAAGCAAATACGACCAAGGATAATCCCAAACAAACGATGAGCACAGCTCAAGCCCACAAGGCAACACAGAGTTGTTTTTGGCCCTAACGTGGCCAAAACAACTCAGCAACAACACCCAAACCAGGGTATATCAACAGTCCAAACTTACAATGAATGATAGCAGCAATGCACAGTCCACAAGATAGAGAAGAAGTCAAACTCCAAATAGTCTGTGGCAGCCTCAAAGTGTAACAACAACACAACTCATGATATGGGGAAAATGATAGTCCCAAAACATAACCCGTGAGCACAACTCCACTAAGAATGCACAGTGGTCCAAAAACGTAGTTGGGCACCACAGCCCACAAAAGGGCGGGGAAGACAACAGCCCCAAAGTATAACAGCAAATACCACTCACGGCATGGGAAAACAACAATCCCAAAATGTATCAGCATACATTACCAGCAACGTGAGGAACACAACAGTCCCGGTTTACATAGTTGAAGTCGCTGGAGAAAGACTTACACAGGCCACGCTGGGAAGAAGTTATAGTCTCCTGATCTGTGTGTGAGCAACAACAATGCAGACCCCACAAATCAGCCCGCGAGGAAAAGATATAGCCACACCATCCACAAATCCGCAGAGGAAAACCACGTGAGTAAAACCAGGAAATTCTTGCGCGCGAGAATGAGCAAGAACTCCCCTCTTGCGTGAAGGTGAACAACAGACACGGTCCCTCTGCGTGAGGATCCAAATTCCCTAGACCACAAACGTGAAGGTGAAGACCTGGCGTGAGAGTGAAGGAATGGGGAAGAATGCAGTCATGGGTGGAGTGGGCGTGTGGGTAAGGGACTGACAGTCTTGCCACCCCACTCCCAAAAACAATAACTGCCCCAACCACCAGCAGACATAATTGCCTCAACTACTCCACAAAAAAATTAAAGAGGTTGACAAGGGAAGATGGAAAAACACAACAAGGTGGCAACACATGGGTTTTTCCCCCATAAACCAAGGTTTGACAACCCCCCCACACCTTATCCTTTGGAATCATGCCCTTTTCATTCAACGTTGCACTGCCATAGCTGGTTGTGGTTTTAGTTTTATTTGATGTGCGTATTTATATGATGCCACATTATAATGTGCCAGATAGCATGACATACCATCGGCAACTACCCCTATTGCCGAAACATACACGACCAAATCGATGGTGGGGCTTTTGCCTTGAGCTCCTCACCATGATTAATTACATTTTATACATCATGCAAATGGGGTCGAAACCGGGGGTGTGACACTTTTATTTCCCTCTAACATTTTTTTAATGATTCTTACCAAACTCTTATTTGAACATTTATCCAACCCATTTCCATGAGGATAGTATGCAGTTGAATGATTCAAATTGATATGATACTTATGACAAAATCCGATCAACTTATTTGACTTGAAGGATTTTGAATTATCTATCACTATCCTTCTAGGAAATCCAAATCTAGAGAGAATATTATTATCAAGAAAATCAATTATAACCATATCAGTCACTCTCTTGGTGGGTATAGCTTCAATCCATTTTGTGAAATAATCTGTGGTAGTCAGGATCCATTTTTGTTGACCAAAAGAATTGGGATTTAATTTCTCTAATAAAATATAATCACCACTATTGAACAGGTGCTTCCACTGATATTGGATTCAAAGGAAAAGGTAAAATCCTTATTTTTCCATCAAATATTTGACACTCATGACAAGGTGTAACTTCTTCATATACATCAGAAAAAATACTAGGACAATAAAAGCATGCTCTTAGAATCTGTTGATTGTTGCTTTCCAAGAATGATCGCCTCCACATATTCCTTGGTGAAATTCCTTCATTGTTTTTTGGGATTCATTTTCAAGTAAACAATTTAACAAAATACTCCCTGGGTCCTTCCAATACAAATAGTGATTCAAAATACAATATTTTGTTTCTTTTAATTTCCCATATTTGGCTCTAGTTTTGCTTAATTTCACAAAAGCATTGTGGTCCCCGAAGAGTCTAGTTGACACATGAAATTTTTGAAGGTGCAACTTCCACATATAAACTCTATTCGGGGTGCATGATATCCCAATGAAAATATGTCGAAGAGAATAACAACTTTCAACAGGGTTAGGGAGTTTTTAAACCATTCAAGTACCATTTAGGGCCTCAAAATTTTGGCACCTGAAAAACCATAGGAAATTACCGAGGATATGGAGAACCATTATTACTTAGGGGAATAAGTGGGTAGCCACCGATATCCATGTGTATCATCCAGGTTCTTGGGATATACACCCAACATAATGGCCATTTTTCTAAACTTAGTGGTGTAGGCCTTTACAATTTTCCCTTGCCTTTGTTGAAAGTAATTCCAATGAATCCACTCGTTCTCTTCATACCCATTATCCTAAAATTTAAACTTGGTTTGGTTTGAAATCCTCTTAATTAGTTACTTGGGGATCACTCTCCATCCTAAGTGTATCCAGATGGATTTTCCACCAAGTTTGGGCATGCCTTCCCAACTTCAGTAGAGAAAATGATATATTTTTCTACTCTGGTATGTTATGGACACTAAAATAAACTTCTAAGTTGTGCAACCAAGGATTCATCTTAATAGCATAAATATCACCTTGATAGGGCTTGATCTTCATTTTTTTCTAGTTTAAATAGAGATTGGGAAGAACTGTTGCCGTTGGAACGTTATTTCTCTTTACATGGAATTTAGTTTAGCTCATGTTTTGGGTTTTCACTGTCCCTCAATTTCTCGTATGAGTCTACCTCCAATCTTGATCTTCCAAACTCATTAAAAGGTCAAAATTTTATCTCTAGCAATATCATTAGGATTGGCATATTGTGAGAGATGTTAGTGACTTGTATTTCTAACTTCGTAAATCACTCTTCATATTATTCCCTCAATTCTTCACTAAACTCATCTTCCATGGCTAGGGTTTGAATTTTTTTCTTTATTCCACCAAGTAATCCTAGATCCTACATTTTCATACACAAAACCCTAAATAAAACTACTTTGATACCAATATGAATTGTAAATTGTGGTGGATATTCGATTGGAATAGTTCATCAAAATAAATCTTACAACTTTATGCAAACTCTTAGTTATGCGGTGTTTACTAAATATTTAAGATTCACTATGTTATCTTAATTCCATAGAATGCTAAAACAAACTAAAACTAAAAGGAAAATCGATAGATAAAAATAAAACATATACACATCCAAAAAATTAGCACAAGATATACCCTAAGAAATCTCAGTATGTGTAAAAATTCCCAAAAAAGTGAGGATTATGCCTTTCCCTTTTCTTTTTTAGTACATAATGCAAATACTATGAAACCGGTACTCTCTATGGAGTTACCTATGACACTGTGACTTGTATGGCTCTTACAGGATCTCCTACTTCCTTTGCTATGCTCTAATATCCACTCCCTAGATCTTTCTTAACTATGTAACAATACAATAATACCATAATAATGGAACCCCTTCTTCTTTTACTGGTCCATTATTTGACATTGTCCTCATATCCATCTAGAGTTAGTATTTAGGTTGAGTTAGTATTTAGGTTTTTTTCATGCCTCAACTCTCGATTAGGGTTATAATTTTTAGACCTTATAAAATGTTCTTGAAAGTACACATGTATGGGTAATGAGAGCTTATGTGGAATCCACTTGGTACCATGGTGGTCAACATGATAGGTCAACTTGCGAGAGGAAAAAATTCCTCATACAAACCTTAATTGAGGTGATCTTTGCGCCATTGCAAATCTATCAAAGTGTAAAACAACATCAAGGGGATATAACTACTTTCATAAAGTTTTGACCCCAATAAACATCATTTGAGCTCTCAAACAAGCCTCAAAAGGTTATAGAACCCAATCTTCAAAGTGGCACCTCCCCTAAAATATCCCCTACAAGCCAATTCATCCAATATTTTCAGTAAAAAAAAACCAAAATAGATGACAAATTATATATTGATCCATGTCAGATCACTGTGCAAAAATTCGAAGACGATAGGTTTAGATTGATCACTATGTAATCTATCTGTTATTGATTTTAAGAATCCTCTTACTTTCTCATTGTTCACATTTTTCACCATTCAAGATTGTTACTTTATTATTATTCATCTTATTTCTCATGCAGCTTTTGAAGTATCCATCTTCATAGTACTTTATATTTCCAACTAAGGAAAGTTAGTAAATTTTAAATGATTAGTTTCATCTCAAACACATATCTATACATAATTATGATATGTTGGGGAAACCTCTCATCCTGAACTATAGAACATAAAAAGATAAGAGAAGGGAATGATATTCGAAGAAGAAAGGTGGTCTCTAAAGACACCGTTGCGTTAGCACTATTTTGAGATAAGTAGTTGGCAGGGGATTAGACTAGTGAAAGGAGAGATAAGGTTATGCAGTGGTGAAAATGAATGGCGTAGATGCATAGCAGAGGAAATCAATGTATGCAAAATATTTTTCTGAGAAAAGATGCACGCTTTAAAAGAAGCTTGACATTGGTGTAACAAGGTTAAATGGCATGTAGGATCAACCGTCAGATGAACAGGTAAGGTAGATCGACGAATGATGAAGATTTCAGTGAGAAAATATGTGCGGAGAAATAAGTTATGGAGGATTGTGAAATTTGATATATCCTTCAAGTTTCAATGGCCGATATCTAGGGATGTTGAATATATATGGTTGAAATGGATTTCACATCAGCAATGTGCACAGAGGATAAAATATGTCGAGGATGCAAAAATCTCGTAGGACCCACACATCTCAATGGTTACAATTTTCGACAGTAAAGATCTACGATGGAGAGGGATTTCACAGCCCGAACATGCGCGGAGGATAAAATTTTTCTGGGCTACAAAATCTTGTAGACCTTGCACCTTTGAACAACAGAGAGCTAACAGAGAGTTGATCTATGGTCTGGGTTGATTTCGCGATGGGAACGTGCATGGATATTAGAAATACGAAGGATTACGAAATCAGGTAGGGGCCACATCATGGGATGGTTAGGATTTATGATGGATCAATATCTACAGATGAAAATTATTTCACAGTGGAAGTATGCGAGGAGAGATAAAAAGAGGATGGCTGCGAAATGGAGATAAAGGGTGGATAGATTCAACGGTCCAGATTTCATCTAGGGAAGATCTAAGGTTTAGGATCATTTTTCATGGTAAACATGCTCACTCTGAGTTTAGAGATGAATTTGCGAAATTGGTTAAAAATAAAAGAAGATCAACGGCTTAGAAAGGTCGTATCCATATCCATGGTCAATGTTTGATTTTAGATGATGAGTTGCATGAAGAATGAGGGAAGTAATGTCATATTGGAGGGAAATTGCAGATTAAGTTGGAAAAAGGATCTATGGTGCAGGATAAATCAGGATGGATAGAAGGCTGAGAATTGTTTCAAGTGCAAAAGGTGCGAGATGGATTAGGATGTAAAAAGTTATAAAATACCGTGCATGTGAAATTTGAGCATTATTATATTCTTTGCATTGGAAAATGAAGGCGACAACAGTGTAGAAGTAGCCAAATCATACGCCATCCTTTGTCCACTTGGAAGCATACCAAGTAGACCTCTATTCTTTCTGAAACTATATAAAATGGCCCAAGTGGAAAGTGTAGGAGCTCAGAGCTTAGAATATCAAAGGGTAGAAGAATTGTTTGAAGATAGATACGCAGATTTTTTTTATACGATTATGCTAAATGGGACCATTGATGTTGTTAAGCATAAATTGAAACTGCTTAAAGACCAAGGAACTGACATTCATAACATTTACTAGTCCTACTTTCATTTTTTCACTACTGACCAAACCTTGAACTATTCAGAGTTCATTGGATGGTGTGACGATAATTTTTCTCTTTCTGAGAGTGTGATAATGAACATTACCAGTTCTACAATCTCGCGTCATGTTAATTCCTTGGTCGTTAGGAAAACCATGTTAGTCCGTGATGGATTTACCCTGAAAGCCAATAATTACAATGAAGAATCTATAGTCCAATGTTTTAGAGAGTGCACAATAGAGAAAAAGTAAGAATTTTTCAAGAAGCATTTCACACCAGATGTCGAGTCATTAAACCAACCATTTCCAATTGATGCGACCCTTTTCAATGAAGAAACCCAATGCGTGTAACCCTGTTATGTTAGTATTCAGGTCTAGACACAAATAAGTACATTACTGAGCCCCTCATGAGTTTATTATTTGTCTTGAGTACTTTCCCAATTGAGTTAGATGATTCAAGTCAATCAGTGCAAGTTTCATGCCTTAAGTTTGATGAGTTCTTAGATGAGAATATTCATTCTCAGTTAATGAATTCCACAAAACCAAAACCTTCATATTTCAATATTATCTACTATAAAATGTTTCTTTCTTTCAATGAGGAGAATTTGCAGTTACCAAAAATGGTATTGCATGAGGAAATGAACAAATACTATACAAAATTTATGAATTTCCTCATGTCATAGGTTTATAATGTTAATTTTTCAAAGGGACTGCCCAGGGTACTGCTAAACATAAGAACTATTTTGTAGTTTTTTTATAGAGAAGAGGATAGGTGATTGGTTTTTGTTTGAGAATGGAACAATGATAAGATTGTATCCATGGTTTTGTGGGGCCATTTACCATCAATAATAAAGCTTCCTTACCAATTGTGCATTCACCTTATGTGTTGCCAAATTTTCTAACTCCTATAGTGTTCTCCATGGAATTAATCAGACATAAGTTAATAGTAGAGACATAAGACTTTTTAAACTTCAAGATGTCCATTGAAATTAAGTATCCATGGTTTGTGGGGCCATTTACCATCAATAATAAAGCTTCTTTACCAATTATTGAGAGATTAATTAGAGAAATTCGATTTCCAACAGAGTCTATAGTTAACTATGATTTTGATCATGTTATATCAAACTGAAGAAAAGCTCTAAAAATAAATCCTTTTAAGCATGAAAAAATTATTGGATTGGAAAATGCTGCCAATTGGTCAGACTATCCAAACGAATCCCCAAAATATGTTGACATGAAGGAGGATTCAAATTCTCCTATAAGATAAGTTGTCTCATTGATGCATGACATTTCCAAATTGATTTCAGTAGCTGAGAACATTACACCATTGGAAAGTCATTCAGAAAGAACTAACAAGTGATATTTTTCATATGCAATGGACACTAAAGAGGAATACATTGCTAGAACTCCTAAGAAGCAAAAGACTGAAGCAGAAGGACAACTTATCCATATTACAGATGAAAACAAAGGAAAAAAGAAGATGGAAGTAGCATTCCCTGTTTTTGAGGTAAAGGAGTATGCATTTGAAGATACATCGGCTGATTCCACTTCCTAGTCCAAAAGCAAACTAGAATTATTGGAGAGATATGAAGAAACAAAAGACATAACTTCATAGGAAACTTTGAAGTTGTATTCAGAGGTGAGAAAGATTTCCAATCAAGATGTATCTCTTGTTTCGGTTAGAGACTATGCTCAAAATACTCTGAACTTGGTCTTGACAACCAAGAACAGAGTTGCAGAAACGAAGATGAATTTGGAGGATATCCCTATACCAGACATGATCCATTTACAAAAGTAGACATGGGATATTTTGTTTACTAATTTATTGAAGGCCACTTTGGGATTATCAAATTTGTAGACCCTCAAAAGTAAAATTGAAAATCATTTGAGACGGGAAAAGGTGGAGAATAGAGCCCACCAAACATAAATTAAAAAGCTACAAACAGATATAATGGCTACTGAAAGGAAAACTGACAAGGGAGTTGGGATCCAGAAGTTGTCGAATGAGAAATAAAAATACATCCAATTATTGAAAAACAAGATTAAAATACCTACTACATAGTTGATACACGGACCTGAATTAGCTGAGATAGAAGAAGAGAAAGAAAAATTGAATAATGAGCTGACTGGTTGCAGGGATAAACTACGGAAATTTGCTGACAAAGAAGAATAGTGGTAGAAATATATGGTCTTGGTAATAGAAAGTGAGAAGAATATGAAAGAAAAATTGGAGGATATGGAAAATAAATTACGTGATAAGGAGAAAGAACTTGAGAGTAGGATTATTCCCACTACAACTCAATCTAGTGAGAAGTCTATAGTCCAATCCATGTCACAGGTAAGCATAAAAGATTTAAATTTAACTGGACTAAGGAATCGAAATAAAAACTTGGAGACTCTGGCAGCACAAAGAGAATAAGAGAGGACAACTTGGGAGGCCAAATCTCAAGCATGGAAGGCCAAATGTCAGGAGATGATAACTAAAAATGATAAATTAATAAAGTAGGTAATAGGATAGTTAGCCTTATAGGGAGCTAAGCATATCATCTGGGATGTACTTATAATATAAGCATCCAAGCTCACTTCTTATATGGATTACATTTTAGACAAGGAGATTGTAACACAAGTAGCTAGACAAAGTGTCTTGGTGGTGAAGCAAGTCTTGAATAAAAAATCCAGAGACACAACTCGGAATGCAATCATTTTTCTAAATAGTTTGACAGAGGAGGACATAAGGAAGGAAAATATTTCAGATAGAATCTCAACCATTACATGGGAAAGAAAAGTGGTGAGCAAATATCAACATTTGAATACAGTTAAAGCTAAAATTGATATTATGAATCACCAAATCAAGGAATTCATCGAACTATTTAATCCCTTGTTCAAAATAGGACTTCCTTTCTTTTGGGAAGAGAAAGGAGGAATGTGGTATCAAAAGGAATATAATGACAGGTTGATTAGTTGCCGACTAGATCTCAGGAAGTTTGATGATATGCATCAATCTTTGTCTGGAAAAATAGTGGTTGACAAATTGGCTGGGGATTTTGAGATGCTTTTTAATTTCAAATCTACATGTGCGGAATTGGCATATTATTCTTATGTCAAGAATGTGGAGCTCATAGTATTGGTGAAATAAATGCTCAATCTATATTTTCCAACTGTTGATCAATGGAATACTGTTGAACATTTCAGTAAAAAAAAACAAAAAAAAACAAAAAAAAAAACAGGTTTCTCCAGTAAAGATACAAATATGGTGGAAAGTTTAAAGTTTAAGATTAGTTATTAGTTATTTAGTTTGTCTTTAGAAGCATTTATTAGTTAAGAAATGTTGAGTGACACATGTAAAATTAGTTAGAGCTATTACTAGTAGTTAGTTATATTTTCAGCTCATGGAAAAATGTATAAGTACTTCTAGATTTTATGAAAAGGGGGTTGGAGCCTGAGAGATTTTGTGTTATGTACTTTGTGAACTATCTTTAATAAAATAACAGAGCCGAATGCTGGCCTTTTGCTGCAAAGATTCATGTGTATTTCATGATTATAGGTTGTTATTTCCCTTATTTCCCTTATTATGTGCATGTATTTCCTGTTAAACTTGCCATTGTTTGTTCTTTCATACCTGGAATGAGCATGTAATAGTTTCATAATTCATACATGTTTATGCTCTGGCTATAGTTTCAGATATTCATGAATCCTTTCAACTAAAGTTAATGCATAATTCATCTTTTGGGTCTCTGTGTTAATGGACTATCATTCTTTCTTCTTTATCACCATACCAACAACATTTTGACCATAACTGAAGTGGTATCTTTCATTTGCAGAATCTTTCCATGAAAATAGTTCTGTGATTCAAAAAATATTTGTGACTCCATATCCCAATGTATACTTACCTTGTTTCAACCACAAAAACAATCTAAATTTTTTATTTTATATATACATCTGGCCTTGTTAAAACAAATCAGTGAGAGATCCATATTTGGAAAGAAAGAAGCCAACTTTCTTTTTTAAAGTGGTTCTATTGTTACCTTAGTATTTTACCTACTACAACCTGTGTATATTCTGAGTGATAACACGTTGAAGCACTAAAGAAAATTACATCATGATCATAACATCACAATTCATAATGAGCATGATAAAACATCTCAAAACGATATGTTAGGAAGCCCATAGGATTGCCTATTTATAGCTTTTGGATCTAAAAAAATTCTTGAAAGTGAGGAAGATCTAATCCACAAATAGGTTTCTTTAGTCAAAATCATTTTTGTAGAATTTGCAACGACCCAAATTTTAGTCGGATGTTGTATTCACGTCAACCATTGTCATTCCTATCATTTGGTCGTCTGTTTAATAGACTGTTCAGTCACTCTACTGACTCTATTCGATTTCTACACTAGAAGGATATCGTCTAACGACCGATTCTCTCTAGAATATCTAGAGGTGTAATGAACCATCAAGACTGTAGGCTCCAATACCCCCCCATCAGCAAAACACTCTGGATATTTAGGAGGTGAATTTACTTTCTTTGAACATCCCCCCATAATTGAACCTTCATGAATCCCAAACATAGAACGAAGTTTCACAAACTTAGATTTGGTAAAGGCTTTGTAAATATATCGACGACTTGATCATATGTCCCATGATAAAGAAGTGAGACAATATTCTCTTGCATTAATTGTCGTAAAAAATGAACATGGAGTTCAACAAAATTCATCTTGCTATGGGAAATAGGATTATCAGCAACCTGGATAACACCATGATTATCATATTAAATAGAAATAGAGATTTGAATAAGAAGTCCAAGCTCGTTGAGAATTTTTTTTTATATGGATCTAAATTGCCTTTGTACCTGCATTGATAGAACCACGATACTTGACTTCAGTATTTGAAAGAGAGACTACCTTATGTTTCTTACATGACCAGACCAGAAGTACATAACTTACATGAAACACATATCCAAAAGTATACTTACGGTCATTAATGTCACCACCCCAGTCGAAATCAGTGTATTCGACGAGTGGTTTTGTATTATGACAACACTTGATACCATATTGATAAGTAACCTTAAGATAGAGATAATTTATGTTTGTAACCTTCCAGTGGCTTTCTTGAGGATCCTGCACGAACTTAGAAACCACACTAACAAAAAAGGATAGATATGTTCAATGCTGCATCAATTAAATTAGGCTATCGTCTAATTTTCGATAAAGAGTTGCGTCGATTCATGGAGAGTCGTAGTCTTTCGACAAATTCACTCACGACTGATAAGGCGTAGAACATGAATTTAACTCATCCAACTTGAATCATTTCAAAATATGCAAGGCATATTTATATTGAGAAATAAATATATCGTCATCCATTTGTAAAACTTGAATGCCAAGCAAGAAATGTAATAGACCAAGGTCACTCATTTCAAAGGTATCAACAAGTTATTTCTTCAAACCCAAAATAAAATTGACATTATTTCTAGTTATGATTAAATCGTCAACATATAATTCCACAACTAAATTATCACCATGAACATGTAATACATAAATAATGTGGTAATATTCACAATGTCTAAAGCCAATATTGAGAAAGAAATGATCAATCTTCTCATACTAAGCACGAGGTTCCTGTTTCAAAATGTACACTGACTTATTGAGTTGAGAAATAATACCATAATCTATCACAAATCCATGAGATTTCTCCATATATATTTCTTTGGTTAGATCTCCATGAAGAAAGGAACTTTTAATTTCTATTTGATGAATCTCCAAACCAAAACAAGCAGGAAGGGAAAGGACCATTCGAACACAATTCATCTTTTCCAGTGGAGAAAAGGTTTCAACATAGTTTATTCCTTCTTAGTGAGAGAATCCCTTGGTGAACAAATGAATCTTGTATCATTCAATAGAACTATGAAAGGTAAAATTGATCTTATAGACCCATCAACACTTCACAACATTCTTTCCTGGCGGTCGAAGAACAAGTTCCCATGCATGATTCTTCTTCAAGGAATCGATTTCTATAGTCATAACATTCTCCCATTCTGGCGCACCTTGAGAGTCAACATATGTATCAGGATCACAGGTGTCATGTACATGTTCCATTAAGGAAACATTACCACATTATTTCTAACTATGAGTCTGCTGACCAATATTCAAATTTCTAGCATCTGATCCAACAACTTCAATTGTCTTAACAACCCACTGAGGTAAGCAAGTTCTCATCAACTTATGTTGGTGATCATCAGTCGTGTGAGTTGAAGAAGTCAGACTGTAAACTTTAATAGTCATAGTAGACTGAATACATGTTGATTTAGGAGTAGAATTTATCGATCTCGTCAGTATTCCATAGACGGATATAGTCAAACCAAACTTATAAGGGATGCCTAATGGATTGTTGTTCAAAGGACCAGTAGAGGAATTCAATAAATTATTACCTGAATTTGTCTCATAAAAAAACACACTTTAACTCAATATGATATGTTGTTTTATAGGATCAAACTGTCTATAGGATTTTGACTCATTAGAGTAACCCATCATGATGCAATAATGACTCTTACCATCTAATTTCTTTCTACGGTTATCACTGATATGCGCCAAATAAACATATCTAAAGGTTATGATGTGTTTGATAGAGGCTTTCGAACCAATTTCCATTTCTTAATTAAAGTCATGTCAATGAGTGCTCGAGTCGGTACAAATTTTAGAAGATCATTTGAGCAGTAGATGGATTTTTCTCAAAATTCAGTCATGATGTCCTTGGAATGCAATAGGAATCTGGCCATTTCTACTAAGGTCCGATTCTTCCTCTCCATGACACCATATTTTCGAGGGGTGTGAGGAATATATCTCTACCAAGAAATTCCATTTTTCAAGATATATTCTTCAAACTGTCTACTCACATATTTACCAACATTATCTGATCTCAAACATTTAAGGGGTCGAACACACTACTTCTCAGCTAGTGCTCTAAATTCCTTGAATCATTCAAAGACTTGAATCTTATTCTTCAAGAAATAAAACCACGTAAATCGATAGAAATAATCAATAAATGTCAAAATTTACTTATCACTTGCTATTTATGGTTTGTTCATGCAACATAGATCACAGTGAATAAGCTCCAGTCATTCTTGTGCACACCATGATTTTCTCGAATCAAAGGCTGTCTGATGATGCTTCCCAAGCATAGATCCTTTACAAAATCCATTAGGTGGAATAATATTTGGGAGACCAACAACCATATTTTGAGTTACCATCATCTTCAAAAGGTTATATGACTGAGTCGTTCACGCCATATGTGACTTTTGTCGTCCATTTGAGCAATGAGTGTAGTCAATCTAGTCATCTAGGAAACATTTAAGGGAGGTTCACATCACTTATAAAGTCTATCTTTGGGATCCAAAATCCCCGAAGGAACAATTTTCCTACCAAGTGTTAGATCCTTTATGATAAAGCGATCAAACTAAAAATCAACAACCTTCTTGGTCTTTGTCAGTTGAGCAATCGACATCATATTTGAACTTAGGATCGGTACATGATAGACGTTAGATATACGACTGTGTTGATATTTGAAATCTCCTTTTCCAACGACAGTGAGAGTGCAATCCTTAAGGACAAGAATATAGAAGAATTGTTTCTCCATATGATGAGTACATCCAGAGTCCACTATCCATTTAGTCTTATTGGTACAAGCATGTAATCCTTGGGAAGTGTTGACAGAGAAGGTATAATTTTCAGGAGGTCAATTAGTTGACCGTCCAATTGAGACACTATCCTCTAAGTGATTGACCTTTCATTTTAAGTCCTTCATCTTCTCCTAACAGTTCTTCTCAGCACATACCATATTTACACAATACCAACAGTTCTTCTTCTTCTAACTTGTGTTCATCATCGACGACTCTTCGATATTCCATTTTGCAGGTTGGTAGATACATTCTAGTTAATGGTCCTTCCGATCATGCTCTTTAAGATTTGTATTCACCTTGCTTTTTAGTAAGCGATCTTGGTTTTTTCCACCAAGTTTTCCCTCTTCAAGTAACTTCTGTTGGCCCTTGATTAACAAATCACATAAAATATCAAAGTTAAAATCCTTACAATCATTCTTACATGACATACAATTATCCAGAAAGGAGGATCATAAGACATCATAAGTTGTTTTCAAACTCATCAAGGCCAGCTCAATGAGTTTCCCATCCTTCTTCAAAAAATCCTTGCCACATTCACTCGATTTCTTCTTTAGCTCCTTGATACGAGCTAAATAGTCCTTGATCCAATCAAAGGAAAGATGTTTCAAATAGACCAACTATTTCTCTGTTTGCAATACTGTTAGAAAAACAGGACCGCAGAGCAATAACAATTATACAGTTAAATCAATAAACAAGATGCAAAAACACATTAAACATTACAGAGAGACACAGATATAACATGGTTCACCCAAACGATGGGATACGTCCACAAAGAAATTTTCCAGTCCTTTTATTGCAGTCCAGAAAGATGAAGGGATACACCCTGTAGCAAAACCGCTGCACTTCCTATTCACGCTCTCACAGTCTCTCTTCCAGCACAATACAATGCCCACATCCAGTACCATACAGTACTCACATCCAGTACCATACAGTACTCACATCTAGTACATTACAGTACACATATCCAGTACAATTCACAATGGAGCCTCCTCAAGCCTTATAAAGGCTTAATCACATGCAATACCA
>LPNX010413370.1:81381-125127 GCA_001517045.1 Pseudotsuga menziesii
TCTCTCTGCGAATCCCATTGTGCGAACAGTAACTGTCAAACTCCTTGTTGTAGTACTCGCCTCCATTATCAGATCTGAGACATTTCAACATTTTTTCTATCTCATTCTCAGCCAAAGCTTTCCACTTCTTAAAAGTATCAAAGACATCAGATTTCTGTCTAATGCAATAAACCCAAGTTTTTCTAGTTGCATCATCAATAAAAGTAACATAATAACGAGAGCCACCAAGGGATTGTACCTGAGCTAGTCCCCATACATCTGTATGGACAAGATCTAACTTTTCACTCTTCTTTTGTTTCCCAACCCTGAGAAATATAACTCTCTTCTATTTTCCATAAACACAGTTCTCACAAAATTCCAAACTTACCTGCTTCAGATCTGGAAGCAGTTTCCTTGAGTGGAGAATCTGCATCCCCTTCTCACTCATGTGGCCAAGCCTATGATGCCACAACGCTGCACCTATTTCTGTGGAAGCTACAGAAATAGAATAAACAGTGTTATGAGGACATAAATATAATGTACCTATCCTATTTCCTTTTGCAATTACCATTGATCCTTTAGTGACCTTCCACCACATTTCTCCAAATGTAGACAAACAGCCGCCATCTCCCAACTGCCCTGTTGAGATTGGATTTCTTTTCATAGCAGGAATGTGCCTTACATCGTTTAGCAACCAGTAATTTCCATTATTTAGTTTAATCCGTACCTTACCCTTTCCAACAATTTTAAATGGTTGATCATCCCCCAATAACACATGCCCAAAATCACCTTGAACATAATCATAAAAGAATTTCCTATGGGGTGTAGCATGACATGAAGCCCCTGAATCTACTACCCAGTAATCACTAGTATTATCTAATGCAAGAATAAAAGCATCTTGTAACACATCACCTGCTACATTTGCTTCCTGGGTAGTCTCTTGTTTCCTCTCACCTTTCTTCTTTGGTGCTCTGCAGTCTTTCTTTAGATGTCCTTTCTTACTGCAGTTCCAGCA
Source organism: Pseudotsuga menziesii (assembly GCA_001517045.1). NCBI lineage: Eukaryota > Viridiplantae > Streptophyta > Pinopsida > Pinales > Pinaceae > Pseudotsuga > Pseudotsuga menziesii. Next base: position 82,376 of record LPNX010413370.1, read on the forward strand.
TTCTATTTTTTCGAATCAGGACTTGGATCTTCCCTTTTTAGACTTGTCGCGATTTCCTGGGCTCCTTCCTCTCTCTTTTTGTCTCCCTCTGCTCTCCATGGTCAATGCATTACCTGATGTCTCACCTATGCTTTTCCTTCACATTTCCTCGCTAAGAATAACACTAACAACATCATCAAACTTAAGAGTGCTTGAACTAGGGACAGAGTTACTTACAGCCATGACCAAGATATTCCAGCTTTTTGCCAATGAGCACAAGATTAGAAGAGCCCTAACCTAATCATCAAAGTTCACTTTTACAGAACTTAACTGACTGGTAAGTGTATTAAACTCATTTAAATGGTCAGCAACAGATCCACTTTCCAACATCTTCATATTAAATAAACGCTTCAATAAAAATACCTTGTTAGAAGCTGAGGGTTTTTCATAGAGCTTACTCAATGCGCTCATCACACCCTCTGTTGTTATTTCTTTCGAAATATTGAAGGCCACTGACGAAGCCAGGCATAGCCGTATTGTTCCTAGTGCCTTTCTGTCAAGAACCTCCCATTCTTCATCCTTCATAGCCACTGGCTGTTTTGCTTTTTCTCCCAACGGCAGGTACATATCTTTCTGGTACAGATAGTCCTCCATTTGCATCTTCCCTAACTGATAGTTTTGGCCATTAAATTTATCGGCCCTAAACTTTCCTTCTTTCGCCATTACTCCCACTCGAACCAGGAACCCTTCTTTCCTGCGAGTTTGCAAACCAAATAGACCTTTTGGCTCTTGTCAAAACCCCCAAATTTCCCGAAAAATTTAAATTTTTTAAATTTACCAATCATTAATGTAAATGCAGTTTAACTAATCATTAATTAGTTATATGTTAACAGCTTTCTATTGAATTCATCAGTTGTTTATGTTTAGAGATAGAACAGATCTTTCAGTTTACTGACTTTTGTTCCTCTTGTGACCATAAGGTGAAACTGTCATGCAAAACTGGGCTTACTTAGCTTTCGAGCTAACGCAACAGTTTTCACTTTTCTTACAGATATACAGGTGAGAGATTGTGGTGCTGCTTTTCGCAATTCTAAAGTATTTACTACCAGTTCATTGTAAGAGAAAAAGCTCAATAAGAAATTAAGAGATAATCCATTTCAACTTATGTTAAGGTATATTTAAACTGGCTCTTTTCTAACAGAAGTAATTTATGTTCTTGTTGATCGAATAACTTCTCCATTTCTATTACAGTTATAAATTATAAAAAGTATCTTATTGACTCTTAAAATCAAAGTAAGAGAGACAGAGTTATGAAATCTATAGTAAGAATCCAATTGTAAACAAAGCATTACAAAGTCAAGTGAAAAATGATAAGGGGTTTTATGTCTTACTAAAAAGGTATGGCCTATCCTTGCCAAGTCCTAACTTATTATTGAGAATATTACTTTAGGTAAAACATTGTCTCCACTTAGTAATCACTACTCTCTTTCCTTTTGTAACTCTGTACCACATGCTACTATCTTCATCACTGTAATTAAATCATTTAAATAAATACAAGTAAAAAAAAGATCTATTCCATAGCCTTCTACTTTAATCCCCTCCTTTATAATCTTCTAAACTATGCTATCAAATAAAGAAAGTTAGCTTATAAAAGCTCAAAAATCATTGAATGATTCTATAATACTTATCATAACCTTTGAGCTTGGATTTAGACAAGAGACTAAATGTTTCAAGGGTGATTTTTACACTAGTGATAAGTTATTATTTAAATGCAAGGGATGATCTTAAAGCCAAAAGTAAAACAATAATTATGACCAAATGATCACCTAGTTTGCATTATTATTGTTCTCTAGTCTTTATACTATTATCCTTGTTACTTTCTTTAGGAACTAAGGCACTTTATAATATAGAGAAAAGGTGTATATTAGATTTGCGCCAAGGTAAGCTCTTTATATACTATCAAATACAATATAACCCTCCAATGTATATGTGTTATGATAAACAATGGTTCAGATTCCAAATCAAGAACACTTTCCAACCACCAAGCTTTATATATATATTATGGAGTCGTTATAAGGTTAAATGTGATTTCAATGATTATCAAATTAGGGTTGAAAATAACGAATATATATTATTTGCATGCAGCGTATGGGTTGATGGATTCCACACGGAGACTTTGGATAACCTTTGATTAACTGAATAATTGGGAATCATTCCTCCAACGAATTGTTAGTTTAAACTATATACCAGAACCCACTTTGCATTGAAATATTTACTAGCTATCGTGGCAATACCACAGCCATATACTGTGTGGATAAAAGAGCTGTTTGTTAACCCTAACTTTCATTATCTCCATCTCCTTCGGCGCCTGTCGCTCTGCGATGGTGCTGTGCACTTCTACGTTGCCTCTGTTCTGCAAGGTATCCTCCAGCTTGTCCTCTGGTCGTGGCTCGTTCCATACGTTTCTATTGACGTTGAGTCAGTCGTTACTCCATTATGCTTTTCTCTGCCATACTAGAATGAACCGAACCCTTGCCTGTGCTAAACGCCTCCCTCCGTGAGTTTCGATGGTTCGACCTGCTGTATTTGCATTTTGTGCAAGATTGTGAGTTAGTCTTCCTTTTTCCTCCTTACAGTAGTGTTACCTCATTGCGCTGATAGTCGTGATGCTGTTACCAATGGTCGTGCCCTCTCAAAAGGAACAGGTAAGAATAAAGAACTTCAATCTTTGCTTGACTGTTTGTTCCTATCCTTAAGCTTTAATTGCAGGTTACAAAATTTTAATAATAAGATTTTTCCTTTTTATTTGCAGGTTCTTCACTCTCCTTCGTGCATGGCCTTTGGTAAAAAGATTTGGGTAGCAGCTGCAAGTCCTGGTAAGCCTGGTTGCACCATGGCTTTTTTCTCCTTGTGGGGTTCCTTTGGAACTTTCGAGGGTTGGCATAATGATGCCTGAACCCTTACGGCTTCAGTTTTATCTTGTTATACATTTGGTTATTAGGATTGGTAGGAGAAACCCCTACGCCGTGCGAGGGTGTTCCGGCTTAGGCCGAGGTTGAAAATATTAGTTTTCTTTTGTGATTTAAGTGCTGTATATAAAAAAGAGAAACTGGGCTATAAGCCTGTGTGTGGAAGAGGTTACGACCTCGACTTCTAGTTTTTACTGTACTCCTGAATATACAGGGTTTCCACCCTAAGTTTTTATAATATAAGATATTATACTGTTTTTCCATAGCTCTTGGTTTGTATTACCGCATACATTTTCAAATTATGATCTGAGTAGGAATAATTAAGATACATGATTATGAGAGCCTTATACTGTTGATTTATAATACGGCCATAGGTAAAAATATTGTCTTATCTATATAGTATTTATTTTACTTGCATAAGTTGGACTTATAGGGTTAAACCCTAATTTTATAGTATGAGAATAAGTACAGTTTCTTATTCTAAAATTATATGTTAAAATGTAAACTCTATTTGTATCTGTGGAGTTATTAATTTAGTATTAAAATATGGGTTATGCTTTTCTGCTATTTGCTTACTACAATTTTATATACTTGGTTGATTCCTAAAGGTACTTTCTTTTATGAAACTATCTCAGGGTTTCTGCACCTGAGTTATACATTGACTTATTTGTTATGTTTAGAAATGATAAGTGATATATATAGGGTTTATACCCTTCGGTTATATAGGTTCTTAATATTTTGTTTTAATTTAAATTAACCATATTTATAGGTAATATCAAGTTACCTTGTATTACATAAAGTACAATTAGCTCAAGTTTATAATAAAAACAACAAGGACCTTACCTTATGTCTTAAAAATAATAATAACTCTAGATTATATAACATAAAAAGTATATTATTATTATAAAATAATAATAATACTTATTATTATAAAACAACGATCTTATCTTTATTAAGAGCATTAGAATCTTCATATGTTTATCCTTTGTTTACTTTATAGCACATAAAGGATATTATTCTGTTAATTATTCCTGTATAGTTATGCATTTATAATTTATAAAAGATAGGATTACAATTCTAAATAATGTTGGAAAATTGTTAAAAAGAAGAAGGAAAAATAATGGAAATGATTACATTACTGCAATACTTCAAATCTAACTAGTTTGCTTGATTATAGAATTAAATCTACATATACTTATTTCTACTTTCATTACTGTTACCTGGACCTAACCAGTTAAATTATTTTATACTAGAAGGAAGGAATTGCAATGCTTTTAAAACAGTAATCATAAACTAGGGTAACCTTACTCTAAGATAACTATTAAATTCTTCTATTTGTTACAATAATATAAAACTACTGAAACAAATACTATACAAGAAACAGTTTCATCTGTGGACTTATACTACTGTCAGTCAAACATCTCTTTTGATAAAGAACAATCTATTATATTCTTCTATCTGTTCCTTACGAATGATAGATTTACTGAGAATGAAATACTATACAGAAACAGTTTAATCTATAAGCATATATAGTTGTCAATAAAACAATTATTTCTTCTGATGATACGTAAAGAAACAATCAACTATTCTATAACCTCATCATACATCTTTTTATAAATCTACCCCCGTGCTAGAGTACGGTCTGGTAAACCCAGATGTGGAAAAACATAGTGGGTCTTTAATCTTCATCAACGGATTCAATTTCTGATAAACTAAAACATTTACATTACTGAACAAGCTAAATATTCTGTCATATAATATAAGCATAACATTCATCCATTCACATTCATTAAAACAAAAATAGTTAAGTGATAGAACCTGTTGAAACTGTGGACAACAACAGCAATGGGAGGCCGTTCCTCCCTACCAATTCCTAGAGAGCGCTCAAACAACGTCTTGTCAGGACCCCCGAGCTTGCTCTGGTCTCCCTGGCTGGAACTAGGTGTAGCAAAAAGTCAGATACCAGTCTTCAAACTCAGTATTACTCCAAAACTTAACAGTAAGTTCTCCCAGCTAACAAGCTGTAATAATCAAGTGACTGCAGCATTCCTCTCAAAACAACTTCCTTGCTATTTTTCCCTCTTTCCTCAATGAATTTCCTGAATAACATTCACCTGAATGAATTCTCTCTGGAAAATATCTGAGCAGCCTCAGCTCTCTTCATTGAGTACTTTTAAAAGATTGCCTAGGTCTTTTTGGGTTAGTTGTCATTTAATGAGCCACCTGCTCTGATCCCACTTTCTTGGGGGATCATGACCCCAAATATACGGAAGTTACCACCTGCAACTTAGGAAGTGTTTGAGGATGCTACCACTTGTCTTTTTCCCTCCACCTAGTTCCATCCACCAGTTTGACCAGTAACCTCTTTTTAACAGCTTTCCCATGCTGTTGTCTCCACAATTTATTTATTAATAATAAAATATTCTGAATTACATTCCACTTCTATTGACTCTGCTGAGTCATCAGTTCCTACCTAACATTAATTTCAACATAATGTCTCAGGAATATAATAAAACAATTAACATTATTTTACAAAATTGGGGTATGTGACAGCTCTGATACCAATTGTTAGAAAAACAGGACCGCAGAGCAATAACAATTATATAGTTAAATCAATAAACAAGATGCAAAAACACATTAAACATTACACAGAGACACATATATAACGTGGTTCACCCAAACGATGGGCTACGTCCACAAATAAATTTTCCAGTCCTTTTATTGCAGTCCAGAAAGATGAAGGGATACACCCTGCAGCAAAACTGCTGCACTTCCTCTTCACACTCTCACAGTCTCTCTTCCAGCATAATACAATGCCCACATCCAGTACCATACAGTACTCACATCCAGTACCATACAGTACTCACATCTAGTACATTACAGTACACATATCCAGTACAATTCACAATGGAGCCTCCTCAAGCCTTATAAAGGCTTAATCACATGCAATACCATGGGACAATACCATGGGCTACAACAAACCATGTGCACAAACCATGTGCTAGACCTAACCACCTTTGACTCAATCCCGAGTCAAGGTTAACACATGCAATACCATGGGCTACAACAAACCATGTTCCCAAACCATGTGCTAGACCTAACCACCTTTGACTCGATCTCAAGTCAAGGTTAACCCTAACAAATACTTCACCTTCATTTATCTTGTTGGGAAAAGTCTTCAGCTTGGTCCATTTGACCTGATGACAGTTGATCATTCTTGAATGGAATCACATATCCCTCGAAAATTATGTCATGATAACACCCATAACTTCATCCTTTTTAACATCGATGGAAAAACTAACATCGAAAACCGTTAGATCAACAATAAAAGTCTTTTTTAACTGCCACAATCCTTTTTTCTTCAATAAGGTTTCAATATCTATCGCCCAAATAACATAATTATGTCCATTGAGAACAACATGTTCTATCTTGGAAGCCATCATTTTGATCTAACATCTCTGTTCAAAGTTAATGTAGAGATATTAACCAACAAATCTTCCACCTAGAGTCGATCAAGCCTAGATTTGAATTTGCACGATTTGCAAATAATAGGGCTAGGCCAAAACTATTGCTCTGATACCATGTTGGGGAAACCTTTGTGCATGAACTATAGAAAAGAACAAAAGAAAATAAGGGAACAATATTCCAAGAAGAAATGTGGTATCTAAAGACACTGTTAAAGCAGTAAACCATATCACATCATGATCAAAACATCATTGAATGCATAATGATCATGATAGAAACATCTCAAAGTGATATGTTAGGAAACCCATAGGATCGCCTATTTATAGTTTCCGAATATAACCATCTTCTTGAAATTGAGGAAGATATGGTCCACAAATAGGATTCTTTTGTCCAAATCATTTATGTGGAATGCGCAATGTCACAAAGTTCAGTGGAATGTTTTAGTCACGCCAACCACAACCATGTCTCGGTTGTTTAGTCTCTTGTTCAATCAGTTGTTCAGTCTCTCTACCGCCTTTAATCGACTACTCAGATAGTCGCATGTCGTCTAATGATTCATTGTCTCCAGAAAATTCATAGGTGTGATGAAACATCAAAGCTGTAGTTTCCAACATGATCATCTACAAATTTGATGTGACTACTCACGACTGAAACCAACCTATTTGCATCTTAAATTTACATCTACCATGCGCCGAGATGAATCAAATTCCTCGAGGTGCGAATTAATTATAATTAATACATAGTTAATTTATATAACTATAATTATTAACAATTTACATAAAGGTAACCCAAATTGCAATGTAACAAGAATTTTATGGCCACATACCAATGCCACAAATGATTATGAAATCTATTATAAATGACACAAAAAGTGATGCAAACATTATACATTAAATGTAGTGTCAATATGTGTGATGCAAATAATGACATAGAATAACGCTACTAATTCAACATTAATGATTTGACATAAACATGACACAAAGGAATGGCATTTATGTGTTGCATCGAAATACATGTGACGCAAATATGACCAAAGGTAACACTTTTGATGCAAAATGTGATGCAAAGTTGGCACATTTCAATGTATGGGAACATCAAAATGCGTGATACAAATAATGATGTAGGATAATGTTGATGACACAAATGAGGATGCAAAGTAGAATTCTTATGCAAAATGTAACCCAAATATGATTCTTTTTCATGTTTCATGATATTTGTGATGCAAATCATGGTGCATGATGATGTTAACCTAATGAAATTGTCACCCAAAATGTGTTGCAATTTTCATCGTGAAAACCAGAAAATTTATAAATTATACAAAATACATTGTCATGCGACATTGATGTTAGGATTATAATCCTCCCTTCTCCAAATTGGTCAATTATGCCTAAATTAGGAATCTTTTCAGTCATTATTGAGTCACTAGTTCCATTGGGTCCACATGGCCTAATTGGGCCACATGTACTAGTTACTAGAGTGTGGAGAACACTAGTTGAGGCTAACTTCCACTAACTGCACTTGCATGCATCACTTTAGGCGCCTCCTAGACCAATCCCTACAATTTAGGAACCATTGGTAGTGTCGGAATCAACCTCCTTCAGTTGAGTTCAGTTGGTGACTAGTCAAGACTAGTTAGGAGTTAGTTACATTCAGTTAGTTCCAGTCATTGATTAATTGCATGTGGGAAGGTGCCTTTTCTCACATACCACATCAGTTAGACTAGTTTAACTGATTCTAACTGATTGAGCCACTAATTTAGACAACTGGAGCTAGCTAGTTAAGCTCCGATAGTGACTTAGACACATCATGTTATCCATGTAGTTAGATTGAGTCAATCAATTCGAATTTCCTCTCATGTATTTGAATTGACTGGTTATTAATACCAATGTATTACATTGTATTAATTATCCAATTACTTTTTCATTAATGAAAGCATTATATAGCTGCAAACCATTTTTTGCACTGTTTCATTTCAATTTTGAGTAAATTGCTTGTGAGATCTATTTGTGAGTTTTTTCTTGGTTCATAGATTCATGTGAGCTCAATTTTTATAATTTATTTCGTTGCTAGGGTTACCATGGTAAGCTAGCCCTATTGGTTGAGTGCAATGAGCTTCATGCATGGGGTCTTGAGACTAATGTCTTTGTCCATTTTGTTTCAAATGGAAGAAAAATACACACAATTAGGTAGATTCATTTTAACATAAAATCTTATAAACACTCATACTCAAGATGGATTTAAAATATTAATATTTTTATTTTTATCATATTCAAGTATAATAATTTTTTAAAATCTCACTCTTTTTAAGTTTTCAATAAAATCATTAACCTTAATCAATAATCAACCTCATTAACAATAAATAAATAAAAAAAACATTTTAATATAAAATATTTATACCACAATTTATTAATTAATAATCATCATTTTAATATAAAATCTTTTTACCAGAATTAATCAATGGTCCATAGATTAAACCAAGTTGAGAGTCAACACAACAACATTAGTACAATAAATTAAAAAAAAAACATTTTCATATAAAATCTTTATATCTTGAATAAAAAATCATTTTAATAAAAAATCTTTATATCTTGAATAAAAAATCATTTTAATATAAAATCTTTATACAACAAACCATTAAGAATATCATGACAGTCCAAAGATTAAAAGATTTAGACCAAGTCAAAATGGCCTTAATGTTTACACAGCTACGTTGATATCATTGTATTTCTCTTTCTTGATCAATTTATTCACGCTTTCTTTGGTTAGCAGGTTGGCAGCAAAGTCAAAAGATTGACGATTGACTTTGCTATCCAGTCTTTCCATGACCCCAATCTACACTTGGGTTACATATGCTATCTGGTCACGCTTTACAACACGATGTTTGAACGCAGAGTCGTCGTGACTCAATGCTATGACTCAATTACTTTGTCACGACATATTATCGCTTTGCATGAATGTCAAAAGTCGAACCATTTGTGAATAGATTTGTATTAATATTACAACACTAGTTCCTTGAAGTCCATGTTCTTGGCACGAGGGAGTGCACATTTGGCGACCCACAAATTCGATCAACTGTAATTAGCGTCAACCTTCGCAATCCTCAAGCTCAAATTACAATCAAATAAATTAACGAACGAACGTCATAAAAGGCAGAGTAAGTAGTGGATCAAGAAATTAGATTGAGTGATGAATTTAAGGAATCGGTCAAGTCTAACAAAAGTAGTTGGAAAGAAAGTTTCTAGGCTCTTGCGCTGTTTGATTTCTCGGCAGCGGTTGGTCTGGTGAGCTACTCAATCTGACTATGCGTATTCACCTCGTATCTCTCTTTGCCCTGCCCTGCGGTTGTCTATATAAATATATTGGCCCGCCCATTGTATGATATCTGCCTCCTCATTTCATTCAACTTGATCAACTAATAGCGTTGAGGATCATTTCTGATCTGTAATAACCATTACTTTTGTTCGTTTTTTGTATTCCTGGAACCATTTGGAGGTTTCTTGTTCTGTGTTGAATAGCAGAACAGGAGGTAGACTTTTCATGACTTTTCATTACATTACATTTCATTGATTGATTGAAGTGAGAGCCACCCGCACTCACATTATCAATACTTGTTGAAGTATTGCTATCGAAGACGGACCATGAAGACAGGCTTGTTTTTCTTCTTCTTCTTGATTTCAGTAGCAGCAATAGTATTGAATCAAGGTGCAGTCGATGCAGCAGGTAGAGCCTTCCTGAAAAATAGGAATACTATTGTAACAGCCCCAGCTGATACAATTCCATGTGATCATCACAATCTTGTTAATGGATTTTATGTCGAAGTGGGAGATATATTGAAGAATAAACTTCCTTCTGGTCCAAGCCCAGGAGTAGGTCACAATTACATCAATTCCCTGGGCCCTGTGAAAATGGATGCAGGCAATACTTTGAAGATGAACAAACTTCCTTCTGGTCCAAGTGGAGGAGGAGTCGGCCACAATTACATCAATGGCGCTGGATCCATGGAGCCGAGGAAGGCATCAGGAGCAGCAGCAGAGAGATTAATTACTACGACGCCGTTGAACAAACTTCCATCTGGTCCGAGTGGGGGCGGAGTAGGGCACAACCATAACGATTGAGGACCCATAACCAGTACTCAAGTGTCAAACTCAAACGTTGATCAAAACATATTGTCGATTATGGATCCATGTCTGTATCGAACAGTAAATGTAAAGATTAGTCAGATAGATGGAATAATTAGATTTTATCTATAAAATAGAAGGTCGGCTTTTTTTCATTTTTCAACCCACGAAGGGAAGAACGAATTAATAGAAACATAACTTCAATCATTAATTGAAGCATTGTTTTCTATGCATACGATTCAAACATCAGCCACTAACAATAAGTCGCATAAAGCGCAGATCACATATTCACAGATTAATTGAAGTATTTAGCGGGAAAGGAAATATGGTCGCTTAGTTATTGTTTAGTGAGACTATTTTCCTGGTCGCTTAGTTATTGTTTAGTGAGACTATTTTCCTGGTCGCTTAGTTATTGTTTAGTGAGACTATTTTCCATTAGAGACTATCCTATATATAGTTGTGGTAGGATTATTTTTATAAGGAGTAAATGGTTAAGAGATAGTTATGAAATGATAGACAGTTTGTTATTTTTTTTAATTCCTCATGTTATTATAGTTAAACTGGTTCAATTGTAACTTATCTATGTCTAACTATATGTTATCAACATTCTTTTTGTTTTCTATTTATAAAATATAAGTTATTTTTGTTAATTATCCATTCATCTTGCTACCAACTACAACTATTTATTGCTACCAATTTTTTTATATTTTTTTTCTTTTATAATTATTATTTTGAATTTTAAACACTTGTTTTATCATCTTTCAAATATCAAATAAACATATTTATCCAAATAATTATATTTAACTTAGGCATCTATAGAACACATACAAAAGTTAATGCTTTAAGTACAACTATTTAACTCTTTATAGTTGCCAAGGCAGAGTATATTTCAATCGGTTTGTTGAAAAAAAATCAATTGACTCTCAATTAAATGATATCTTCTTTAAGAAAATTATATAAAGTTTATTAAAGTGATGTCAAAAATATATATTAAATTCAATAATGTAAAAAGTAAAAATAAATTTTTAAATTTTAAAAATATTATTTATTTATTTAATGTTGGGTTCATATATTTGATGTAATAAGTTTTATCTTGTTATAAATATAACTGTTAAGTATACAAATAATTAAAAAAATATAAAAAATCAACAATAACAATATGTTTAGTTTATTAATTATCTGTCATAATTCTTTATTACTTTATCAATATCAATTGCCATATTGCCAAGTTGTATTTATAAAAATTGTCATATTGCCAAGTTGCACTTATAAAAAGCTATTCAGTATGTGTACTTTTCATTTCTCCATTTATAAGCTCGTTGCCCAAGCCAATCCTTGACTTAAGCCTAAGCAAGATCCAATACAAGCCAAACCCACTGGCAACTCCATTAATATAGAGGAGGGGCGAATGGACGCGTAGACACCATTTATTACTGTATATTTGGATATGTTTTTTGCTTGGAAAATGAAGCCATTTCATGTTGGCGAAAACACAAAGTATCCAGAGTCACACCATTCCAAATTTAATGCTCCATTGATGGCTGAAAGTTGATATTTGACAGGCATTTTGCTTGTCGTAGGGCATTTTTCCTGTCAAATATGTAATTTTTTATAAAATCGTATACTTTTAAACCGACAAATAAGTAATCTAAATGTTGTTTATGTTTAATAACTTTTGTAAAACATCATTAGTTTGGGTCGTCCAACTGGAAGCCATGGCCCACAAGGGACCAGGGTCCAAGACTCCAGCCTCCAGGGTAACCGAGTTACTGACTCCATGGTACTAGTGTGTGATGCGTCTACATGGCTTTAGCATTTATGTGAATTTTTGTATTTTGAACTATCGAAGTACTCATGGTCCACAGAGTCACTAGTCATGTAGCATGTCGAGTTGCCGAAGCAACCACACTAGGGCACAAGAGTTAATGAAGGAATTAAGTCCTTCTGCCATCTCCATCTACCACATTGCACATGGGTAAGGGGTTAACCCATGGATGTTGGACAATGGAGTCTAGACCATGATGTTGGTAAATTGCAATTTGGTAATGGAATGGAGCTTGGGACGGGGACCTCTAACTCAAAGAGACAAAAATAGAAGAAAAACACTGTTGTGGTGCCTCCTTCCATTACCCTATACCACATAATTGCAAGCTGCAGGATTCAATGAATCTAGGGATTGCAAGCTGCCTCCTTCTAGTTTCCTGTACCACCGAATTCAAGTTGCAAGACTTAGGAACATTGCCAAACTCCAGTGGCACTACCACTGAGTGCAAGTTGTAGCTGCCATTGTCAACTTCAAGGTGATCTCTTCCAAGGATCCAAGCTTTGCTGGTAGGTATTAATTTCTTCAATTTCTAGCCTTGTCGATGTAACTTGTAAGTAGTAATCGTAATTTAATTGCATATCTAGCACAATTTGCAATAGATAGTCATAGAACTATAGGAATGATATTGTAGTCTGTGACACCTGATTACCTTATAAGGCATGTCTCAACTTTGAAACCTTGAGCTATTTTAGCATGGAAATGCATCTTCAATTGATGAATTCCATTAAAAACCCTTTCTCAACCACATCTCAGACTAAGATTTAGATGGCTTTAAATATGTTGATTATATGTTCCATATACTATGTGCAAGAAGCAGAAACCATCCTCCCAAATTTTTGCCGAAATGGGATCGAAACCCCTAAGACCTGTCGCTTTGGGGGGATTACACTATCCTGGATAGGAATATTGTGATCCCCATATTGTCAACTTTGATATCTTGAGCTTCTAGATAGGGAAATGCATCTTCAATTGATGAATTCCATAAAAAAATTATAAAATAAAATAAAAACCCTTTCTCAAGCACATATCAGACCAAGATCTAGATGGGTAGTGGGCACATGTTGGTTAAATGTTCCATATATTAATTTATGAACTCTAATACAAGAAGCCAAAACCAACCTCCCAATTTCTGGCTGAAACATGATTGAAACTCCTAACAACTGCCACTTTGTGGATTCTCAAGTAAACTCCTCCATAGAAATATCGGAATCCCCATTTTCAATTTGGAAACCTTGGGTTTTTGAACATGGAAATCCCCTGCTTCTTAACTTTGAAACCTTGAGTTATTGAAAATGGAAATGCATCTTCAATTGATGAATTCCATTGAAAAACCCTTTGTCAATAACATATCAAACCCATATTTGGATGGGTATACACTGGTTATAACTTATATGTTCGATATAGTAATTTTGTAACTCCACTTCAAGAAGCAGAGACTACTCTCCCAGTTTTTGGTTGAAACATGATTGAAATTCCAAACACCTCTCACTCCATGGATTATTAGGTATAATCTATATAGGAATACTAAAATCCCTAGATTCTCAACTTTGAAACCTTCGGCTTCTTAACATGGAAATGCATCTTCTTCAATTGATGAATTTAATTGAAAAACTCTTTATCAACCAGACAAATATTTAGATAGGTATACGTTGGTTATATGTTCTAAATTACGTTGCTACTATGTCTAAGTAGCAAGTTATGAACTGTTGCAAGAAGCAAAAACCACAATTCCATTGTTTGGATGAAACATGATTTAAACTCCCAAGACCCATTTCTTTGGGGATTCTCAGGAAAGTCTATATAAAAATGAGCTAGAAATGAAACTTGAATTAGTTGTAGTAAATTTCCATGGTTCTACCAATACAAATCAAGCAACCAAAAATAAACTCCTTTGTTAAAGGGCATGCGGACCCTTTCTCAAGCACATATCATACCAAGATTTAGATGGGTAGATGTTGGTTCTATGTTGAGTTCCTTATATTATTTGTGATGTCTACAAGAAGCAGAAACCACCCACCTAATTTGTTACTAAAACAAGATTAAAACTCTCAATACTAGTCGTTTTTATATTTGTAGGTAAAGTTCATACAAATATGGGTTGAGAATAAAACTTGGGCTAATTGCAATAAACTCTCATTGCACTATGACTCCATTTGGGTTATTAGGCTAATTGTAGTAAACTCTCACTTCACGGACCCTAACCCGCTAGATAAAAGTAAATCTCTTTGTCAAAGGGCGTGCTTTGAGATTCTCATGCAAAATCATTACAAGAGTGGTGTGATAATAAAAAGTAAATACAGTAATGGTGTGATAATCAAACTTAGGCTAGTTATAGTAAATTACAAAATTCCGATGGCTCTGTGACCTTTAGCCATAGACAAAATATTTTCTTTTTTGTCAAAGAACATGTTTTAATATTCTCATATAAATAAAACAAATGAAGGAATGTAATGAAATCAAACTTGGACTAGTAGTAACTCTCACTGCTCTATGAACCCAATCCAATGCATAAAAGTAAAGATTTTTATTAATGGGTTAATGGCCATGCTTTGAGATTCTCATGTAAAGCCTAAGTAGTGGTGTGTCTACAACCACTTACATTCTCATCACATCTCACATAATGCTTACGTCATCTAAGAGCACAAAATGCATCTTAGCTGATAAAAGAAGCCCCTATAAAAACATACATCTAAGACGAAGTGGTGAAAATCAAAGTTGAACTAATTGCACTAAATTCCCACCGCTCTATGCCTAACGTTAGAATGGGTCCCCTGTAAACACTAATCATTTTATAAATAATTATGTTTAGCCACCTGGAAAACCTTAATGGGATTATCAAACCATTAACAATAAATCTATCAGAAGGAAGACCCATTCCAGTTTTCATTAAATTTTGCATAATACCCACTTCCCATTCTTCCTTTGTTAAATCCATGTTGGAGATATGTTAATGTAACTCTTAATCTAGGTTTGGGAATAACGTTAATATTATGCAAATTAGGAAACTTGATGACCACTTTGGTCAAAGAACCCATAGATTTGGAGAGTAAAACTCCTCTTACACTACAACAAAACCCTGTGATTAGCATCTATTTTAGCTTCCTTTCTAGCGTCCACTATCACTTTTAGTGTATTTTTCATCATTTTTTGGACAAAGTGGATGCTTTTCCACGGGATGGAGCTTTTAATGGCATTATTTGCGTCCTTTTTTAAAAGTTCACACTATTTTGGATGCTAATTAGCGTCCCAATTAGCATCCCAATTATCATCCCAATTAGCGTCCCAATTAGCATCCCAATTAGCATCCTAATTAGCGTCCCATGTTAAAAGTTGGCGCTATTTTGGATGGATCATTAGTGTCCTAATTAGCATCACAATTATTGTCCTATTTAACATCCAAATTTTTGTCCCACGTGGCATCCTAATTAAAAATTTGGCGCTATTTTGGACGATAATTAACACCTAATTAACATCCCAATTTATAGTCCCAATTAGCATCACAATTAGAATCCCAATTAGCATTCCAATTAGCGTCCCAATTATCATCCAAAAAAGCATCTCATATAACACTCATAATAGCCTCCCAAAAAACGTCTGTAATAGCACTAGGAATTGCACTAGGTTTAGAGCTAGGAATTGTGTTTGGAAAACATCTGACATAACATTAGATTTATTAATTTCAATGTCAGCGATCAATGTTAATGTCAATGTCAATGATCATGATTCATGTGATAGTACTTTTGGATCATGATTTATCATAGTGGCACCTGAATGATCGTAATCATGGGATTTTTGGATATTGATTAATCATAATGACGGGTAAATTACCTTAATGTCACCTAAATTGTTGTAATGGCATTTGAGTTTCCCCAACAAAATTTAATAGACACTAATGGCATTTGATTGTCCCTAACAACATGATGATGATGTATTACAATAATTATGATAGAGTGTATGGATATGATTTGATAAGTATAAGACTATATCATCCATTTTTGTGAGGTAGTAGGGTTCATTGCTCAGTATTATCGCAATTATATTGATGATGAATATGATGATGACAATGATGTTAATTTATTGTATAATGGTGATGGTGCCGTGGATGTCAACGATGATTTTGCATGTGGTAGAAATTTTGGATCCTAATTGATTCCAATGGCACCTAAATTTCTATAATGACATCTAAATGAACCTATTATCATCGAAATGATTGTAATGACATATAAATGACCTTAACAATTGCACGACATGAATCATAATGGTGATGAGTGATTAAGAACACTAATGGCATATGACTGACCATAATGAAAATGATGACAATGATTTTGTTAATGATGTACTTAATGTTGAAGATGAGGATGATAATGACGATGATGATCAAGATGATGTTGATGTACCATATGGCATTGATGATGATGATGACAACGTCGATGTCCATGATGATGATGCATGTCATAAAACTTCTGGATACTAACGGATCCTAATGGAACTTAAATGTTCATAATGACATGTGAGAGACATATTAATATCACCTAAATGGTTGTAAAGGCATTTAGTTGTTGTCAACGACATTTTAGTGACCTTAATGGAATTTGAGTGATTGCACCAACATGACATGGATCCAAATGGTGATGATCGGTGATGAATTATAATGGCATATGAGTGACCCTATCAATGATGATGACAATTACGTGGTCGATGATGTATTTGTTGATGAGGATGATGATGACCATGTTGTTGTTGATGATGTACTTATTAATGTTGATGTTGATGATGATGATGCCAATGATTATGAAGATGCGATGTATGATGTACTTGACATTGAAATTCACTTGTCCTCGACAACATTTGAGTGACCTTAATAGCATTTGAGTGACCTTAATAGAATTTGAGTGACCTTAATGGCACTTGTCCTCGACAACATTTCAATGATAAGTTGGATGTATTTCATACAAATTAATGAATATTCAGTCTAGTTATTGCTCCAATTCGAGTGTTAGTTCTATGTTCGATTTCACTATGCATGTTTATGAATTTTTCACTATAAAATCAATCTCATTCATTTTTCTTTCACTGTGAGGTTCAATCTAGCGTGAATATATTGTGGAATTAATAATCTTACATATGAAGAGTCACATTATGTTAAAAAACTTAAGTTGTTAATATTAAAAAATTAAGAGTTTGCATGTAGATTCCCACATTCTAATTCAAACATGAAGAGTGGGAGGGAATGCTAATAGAAATGTTTTCAAATGTAGTGGCATTCAGTACCAAGCACATGAGTTGATTAGGTTGTGGAGTTGACACAAATTAATGGAAATTTTTCATAACTACTTCAAGGTCAATTTTTAGTTTACCCCTTGTTTCTTCTAGTATGTGTAGGAATGCTCAATTTAAGATTGTTCAAGGTGATAGACTGGTGAGAGATCACTATAATTAACCCATGGTTAAAATTATTAATGTACCCTTATCCACTCTTAAGAGAGATCTACTAAGAAATCCTTAAAATAGGTAGATCATTGGGAGTTTACCAGAATAACTCATTTTTTAATATCTATGCACCTTTAACTAGTCCTACTAGATGTAGGAAGACACAACATGTGAATCCCCATAGCAATAGAATAATGGGAGTTTACTACAACTAGCTTAGGCCCCATTCTTAATTCATCTCTAACCACTCTTGGTAGGCATGTATGATTTCTACTAAAAAATATTTATGTAGTAGATCGAGGGGATTTTATGTTAATCCCTAGATATTGTGACATTACATTTCAATTGTTTTATTAGTATTTCTTTTATTGATTAATATTTGGTTACTCTCTCTTCTAATTTTATGTTATTTTGGGAATTTATTGCATAATCATTTACAACAACTAACTCATGTTCTATTCTCAACACACCCCTCGAATCTTAGTAGAGTTATGAGCCTTTTACTTGTGAATCCCTAAAGCAATGGATTGATGTGGGATACACCAACTATCGCAAGTCAAATTGTCAGCACACCCATAGCCATTTATAATAGGCATAAGAGGGTTATACCTAAAAATTCTTGAAGTAATGAAATGGTGGGAGTTTACCACAACTAGTCCATGTTTGATTCTTAGCATACACTTAATTTTTTTCTAATAGGCATAAGAGGGCTCTAACCGAGAATCCTTGATGTAGTGGACTAGTGGAAGTTTAACATGGCTAATCAAATTTTGATTCTAAATTCACCACTAGTTACCCTTGGTAAGTGTAGGGGCCTATGCTTAAAAATACAGTGGAAGATCAATGGGAGTTTACCAAAAATATCTTAGGTTCAATTCTCAGTACACCTCTAATCACTTCTAGTAGGAATAGGATGACTGTCCTTGAGAATCCCTAAAGTAGTAGTTCTATGAGAGGTCATCACACCTAGCCCAGTTTTAATTCTCAACACACCCATGGCCACTCCTAATAGATGTTTGGGGGATCTCCTTCAGAATCCATGAAATAATAGATCAATGGGACTTTACCACACTAGCTCATGTTCAATTATTAAAGCACCCCTAGTTGCTCCTAATAGGGGGTAATAGGGATCTACATGATAATCTTTGAATCGATACATCGATGATAGTTTACCACAATTAGTTGAGGTTTGTTTCTTAGTGCATCCCTAACCATGCATAGTAGGCATAGTAGGGTTCTACATGAAAATTCCCAAGTGTGATAAATTAGTGGGACTTTACTACAATTATCCCAAGTCCATTTCTTAGTGCACCCCTAGTGACTCTTGGTAGGTGAAAGTGAGTTCTATCTAAGAATATCAAAATGATAGATCGATGGAAATTTATGACAATTAGCCCAAGTTATTATTCACAATGCACCCCTTTCTACTCTTTATAAGCATAGGTGGGCTCGATTTGAGATTCCTTTAAGTAATAAATTAGTGAGAGTTCACCACAAGTAGCCCATGTTTGATTATCAATGCATCCTTAATTGTTGCTAGTAGGTATAGAAGTGAGATACCCAAGAATACAAGAGAGAAATCAGTGGGAGTTTATCACAACTACCTAGGTTTAGTTATCAACACACCCTTCACCACTCCTATTAGGGATAGGAAGACTCTCCATGAAAATTTCCAAAAGAATAATCAATAAGAATTATCACAATTATTTGAGGTTCATTTTTTAGCACATCATCACTACCCCTAGTAAGCATAGGAGAAGGCTCTACTAAAAAATATCAGAAAGAATATTAACAAAGAGGTATACTAAAGAAATCAATAATAATTAGTTTCACTTACACTTTTAGTGCACCTTGAACATTCCTATATAAGAGAGCCTTAAAAATGATCAAAGCCACACATCCAAAGAAATTTGGAAAACCAAGTTGCCAATTAACTAATGATGTAATTAAATAATATACCAATGTCAAAGTGTACATCATAATGACACCAACACAAAAAGATAATAGCATGGAGGGTGGACCCGGGAATCGGGATAGGGTCATCGAACCCCACGACTCAAAGGCTCGACTCCCGAGCGTTTCTCCAAGAGCAGGGAAATTCCGTAAGTACAATGTACATGCAGCGTTCAAAATTGAACCCTTCATATCCCTTCCAAAGGGTTCTAGCCCTTCCCAGAAGTGTAAATTTAAATTTTCCTTCCAAAAAAAATTTAAAAACTGAAATTTACCCTTCCAATTAAGAAGGGCGTAATTTCTATCAACATTTCAAGAGAAGGACGACATTTGAAATTACCCATCCATATAAATTTGTCAATATATTGAAATTCCTATACTATAAAGTTCAGCTCATAATTTAAAATATTAGAAATATGATAAATTATAATCACTCTCTCACTCATGTCATGCACTCACTGCTTAGTTATGCAAGATGGATAGTAATCATTGATGACTAAAAGGCACTAGCCATCGAGATGCGAATCTTACTCCCGATTCATTTGGATCTGCAATCTAAAGTGTCACAATTATGACTATAGCAAAAAAGAACATCTACTAGTCCACTACTAGGACCAAAACAAGCTGAAAACTTTGTGCCTACTACCTATGTGAACCTCATTACCAATGTCCACTCTTTTTTAGTCAAAATGAAATTCAAAAGGCCAGTTTGATAAGTCCTCCTCTACAAGAATTCATTTCTTGCATCAATATCATGGACTCACGATAACTATAAACAACACGCAATGTCATGCAAATACAAATAATGGCATGTAGCTAGGATCACAAACTATGCAAAGGTTTATTTATGCATTGTTATAGAGAGGTGTCAATGGGCACATGATATGGAGAAACAATAGTTATTAATAAAATTAAAAAAAAACAATTGTGGCTCAAGAATGGGTGGCATGATCATGATATAATCTCCCTCCATCCTTCCAAACATTTGTGGTTTCTCACAACATTTTTCCTCGATGCCACCAAAATACATATAAAAATTACTTGTATTTACATTCTCTTCTCTTTAAACCCTCATCTCATAATCATAACTAAGGATTATAATGCATGCAGATCCTCACCTTATAATACAAATTGGGTCAAGGCAGAAAGAGGACCATAAAATATTAAATGTGTGAAGACACAAAGAGTAAGCGACAACTATAAGTAAGTCTTATATTAAATTTACCATATAAGTCTTTAATTAACACTATCAACTAATATTTGACAGATTGGATTGTTGTGATCTTCTTATCACTCCTTACCAATGTGATTGCAAGGAATTCTTGGAAGGTGAAGTCCATAATTTCAGGTCTTCTTCCTCATTATCATGCCTTTTGGTAAGACAATAAAGAGGGTAGTGGCATGCATCAACATGGAAAATGGTTTCGACATAGAGTTTATACACATTACTTGTTTTCATTAAATAACTTAAATTTCTATTCATGACTATCGATTCACTAAATCATGGACTGGTACAAATCACAACAAATTTTAGAGCCCCGATCCCTTAATTACTCACACCTAGAACTTTCTCAAATCTAGCCATTAATAAACTTACTTTGGTATTTTGGTTCAATTTAAAAGGAGAATTGTTGAGAATCAGACATGTAGTGAGTTGCAAGGATTCAATTGACTTAGGATTGATTCCATTTCCCCTCCATCCCATATATGTATGTTTCATGACAATTTTTGAACAAAAAAAATTAATGCCCAGACCCGGGTTATGTTAGCTCTGCTAACTTGCTTGGTATGTAGGAATTTGTTTTTAATTTTTTTCTGAGTTGTGTATTATTTTTTCTTATGTGCCCAATCCTTATAATTCTTACATCTCTCAAGCTTGGATTGCATGTGGATTCCCCAATATGGTTATGGCATAGTCTAAGTAGTTTTTTTATATAATGAAGTGTGCTCAAACTAGAAAAAATACAATAGAATAGTTGTTACGTTACTGTTAATGATACACATATGACAACTTAATGTGTTCAATAAGAGAAGTGCTCAATTATTTAAAATTGTAAAAATTTAAAAGAACAGTATTTGTGTATTTATGTTTTTTTGGTGAAAGGGTTTAGTTAATTTATAATTGTGAATTAAAATACAATTATTTATATTGCCCTTCATATATAAAATTTAAGAACCGCCCTTGAAATTTGAAATTTGATCATAGACCCACCCTTCAAATTTGATCATTGAGGGGGTATGTGTGTGGGGTGATCCATTTGCCACAGGCTAGGATGATATCTAACATTTCTTTGTCTGCGTGCCTCAACTCACACCTCATTTACCAACTTCCCAACTAGTCAGTAAGAGCGATACAACCCTTCAACACCACGAGTAGAAATAGAATGTACCCAGCCTCAGTTGTTTGGGGAAGACCAACACCAGCACTCGTAGCCTCCCTTGGCTTCAGACTATACATGTTGATTTTTATATCTGCCCAACTGAAGCGCAAGAAAATGAGAAGAAGGGGATTAGGGATTCTTTACAAGTATAGAAATGGTTTTCTAGTGCATGCATCTTTGTTTTCTAAAACATAGAGTGGTCTAGAGTTTGAATCCCTCGAGTGTTCAAGATCATACGAAATATATGCACCTGAAAATCCAAACCCCTCACACAATGTCTTATGTGGTGGACTTTACAGCGAACACATCTGTAAACAACACAGTACACCCTAAAATCCTTTTTCTCAGATTGAAATATTATGTTGCAGAAACATAATATAGTTTTGTTTCTAGTAGAGTACATGAACTAAATTATTCCCCATATATCAGCTAGCATGATAGGTTGACCAAGACCTTGCTTTACATTTCAATGCATGTTATTCAGTTTTAGGTTTATTGAATATTTTGTTTGATCAGTTGTTGCCTTTGTATTGTATTATTTGGAAATGCTTTTCATTTTTCACCTTTGTGAATTCTTGACTAAATTAATTTTTTCAGTGATTTGATTCTACGCATTTGTGCACAAGATTACATGGCAGAGGGTGTTATGAGAAGATATTTAACCATGATAGTTTGTGTTTTTTTTAACACTTTCGGAATGGTCAAGTTGCAATGCTATTGGATATACTTTGTAGCATTTCCACAATGGTTGCAATCGAATAGTGATTGACAACTTATGTATATGATATTCTAGAAGTACCATTTACTACTTTTTCACCTTGAATCATATTTTGGTGATCATTCTATCTGGAATGGAAGATTGTGAAGTTTCTCATATAATATTGATCAAGAGTGTGGCCCCTCACATTTTTGAGTTAGATGTATAAGAATTCTACTATTTTTGTGAGTTTTCAGTGACCAAACCCATAGCCCAGTGCCAAATGGCTCTCTAGCAACAAAACAAATGGTGGTCTATTGCTAGCAAATGGTCATTGTGATTTTTGTCTTTATTTAGGTTTAATACAATGGAGGAGGGTTGGTGGTACCATGTCGAAAAGCATACAAAACTAGTAATTCGTTATTTCTGTTTTTTTACAAAAAAATATCCTCGAGAAAGGGTGCCACAGGTGGGTACTTTTTGTGCATCTCTTGAAGGCAGTGAGAATTTTTGTGTACCAAAATGCCAGGGACATGAATTTTGTCTACTTTGGTACAACCACTGGCATACCCTTAAGTACCAGTTGCCATTGGCTTTCTTGGGGATTTCTTTCTTTTTTTACTTTCTTTCTTTAGAATGTAGTATTTACACTTGCAGTAATGCCCTCCTCTATGGACACTCTTTTAAGTATGTTTTCAAAATGAAATGGATAGAAAGGTAAAGTAATTAACCAAAGTTACCAAATTTAAAGTTAAGTTGGGAGATGAATGCGATGTTAAATCTTGACATGGTGCCAAGGTGATGACACCCTTAAGAGAATGTATACACGTTGCAATGCTTCAAAATTTTAGCATGATAAAAAATAATGCCTTTGTGAGCATATATATCTAACATCACTATCTTTATCTAGAGATTCATAAAGAATCAGATTGAAAATTCCATCGTATTCTTCCTATTTTGATGTGTCTCACTATACTATATGTGTCCCATAGTGTATTCTTGGTCTATTTTCATAAAATATTCAATATAAAAGTTCAAGCTTCTACATCTATTCATGAACAAATTTTTTAGCATAGAGCATGGTATGGCTTTAGGTAATGGCCTAGCTTATACATGGCTTTAGGGTAGTACTAAATAGCCTGCAGGCTTCCTGTTACAAATTTAACAAACAATTTAGTTGATACTATGTAACTCGACATGTACTAATGTTGTTTTACAATATGGAGCCATGAATGTTAATATGGCTGGTAAACAAGTCTAAAACATTTTTAGTGTCCTGTTAAAATAGGTCAGCACATGAGATAAGCAGGGTTTAAGAGAACAAACAAGGACAATGTCACAAATGCTTTAACTTCCAAAAGCAAATGCTGAAGCCATTTCAAATATCAACATATCATAGTATACAAAATGAGTAGAGCACTGTTAACCAACAAAGAGATCCCATACTATAAAAATTAATTATACAAATTAGAAAATATGTATGGAAGGTATACGACACGAGATCAATCATACATTTCAATCACTCACATCTCATAAGACCATCTCGAGGTTGAAGAGCCAAAAGTTTTCCTGCCTTTGTTAACATATAGAGAAATAGTTGATCTATTTGAAACATCTTTCCTTTGATCGGATCAAGGACTATTTAGCTCATATCAAGGAGCTACAACATAAATCGAGTGAATGTGGAATTTTTTTTTGAAGAAGGATGGGAAGCTCATTGAGATGGCCTTGATGAGTTTGAAAACACCTTATGATGTCTTATGATCCTCCTTTAGGGATAATTGTATGTCATGCAAGAAATATGGTAAGGATTTTACCTTTGATGCTTTATGTGATCTACTAATCAAAGACCAACAGATGTTGCTTGAAGAGGGGAATCTTGGTGGGAAAAACCAAGCTCACTTACTAAAAGGCAAGGTCAAGAAAAATATTAAAGAGCATGGTCGGCAGGACCATTAACCAGAATGAATAGACCAACCTACAAAATGGAATATCGAAGAGTCATCGACGACGAAGACGAGTCAAAAGAAGAAGACGTGCTGGTATTGCACAAAGATGGTATGTGCTAATAAGAACTGTTGGAAGAAGATGAAGGACTTAGAATAAAAGCTCAAGCACTTAGAGGATAGTGTCTCAACTGGATGGTTTACCAATTGATCTCCTAAAAATTATACCTTCTATGTTAGCAATTCCCAAGCATTACATGCTTGTACCAATCACACTAAATGGATAGTGGACACTGGATGTACTCATCATATGGAAAAGGATTCTTCTCTTATTTTCCTTAAGTGGTTCTCTCAAAGAGAAGATTTATGTCGCCGATGATTACACTCTCCCTATCACTGGAAATGTAGATTTCGAGTGTCAACACAATCATATATCTGGCGGCTATCATGTACTGATCATAAGTGCAAATATGGTGTCAATTGCTCAACTGACGAATGCCAAGAAGCTTGTTGAGTTTTATTCGGATTGCTCTATCGTAAAGGATGTGATGCTTGGTAGGAAAATTATTTATACGGGATTTTGGATCCCAAAGATAGACTCTATAAGTTATGTGATCCTCCCTTAAATGTTTCCCAAACGACTGGATTGACTACACTCATTGCTCAAATCAACGACAAAAGTTGTATATGGCATGAACGACTTGGGCATCTAACATGTTGAAGTATGAAGATGATGGTAACTCAAAATATGGTTACTGGTCTCCCAATATTGTTCCACCTAATGGAGTTTGTAAAGGATCTATGCTTGGGTAGCATCACCAAGAACCTTTGATTCAAGAAAAGCATGGTGTGCACAAGAATGACTGGAGCTTATTCACAGTGATCTATGTTGCATGAACAAACCATCAATAGCAAGTGAGAATTATATTTTGGAATTTATTAATTATTTCTCTTGATTTACGTGGTTTTATTTCATGAAGAATAAGATTAAGTCTTTGAATGATTCAAGGAATTTAGAGAACTGGTTGAGAAGGAGTGTGTTCGACCCCTTAAATGTTTGAGATCAAATAATGTTGGTAAATATGTGAGTTGCTAGTTTAAATAATATATCTTACAAAATGGAATTTCTTGGTAGAGATATGTTCCTCACACCCCTCATCAAAATGGTGTGGCAGAGAGGAATAATCGGACCTTATTAGAAATGTCCATATGCTTACTTCTTTCCAAGGACATCATGATATAATTTTTGGAAAAATCCATCTACTACTCAAATTGTCTTCTAAACCTTGTACTAACTCGAGCACTCATTGATATGAATTTAATTGAGAAATGGAAATTGGTTGGAAATCATCTATCAAACACCTCAGAACCTCTGGATGTGTTTCTTGGGTGCATATAAGTTATAAATGTAGAAAGAAACTAGATTCTAAGAGTCATTCTTGCATCATGATGGCTTTCTTTGATGAGTTGAAAACCTATAGACGGTTTGATCATGCCAAACAACAGATCATATTGAGTCAAAGTTTTTTTTTATGAGACGAATTCAAGTAATAAGTTATTGAATTCCTCTACTGGTCCTTTGAAGAACAATCCATTTGGAATCCTTCACAAATCTGGGTCGACTGTATCCGTATTTGGAATACTAATTGGATCGATGAATTCTACTCTTAAATCAAATGGTATTAAAACTACTATGAATATTAAAGTTGATAGTATGAATTTATCGACTCACACGACTGATGATCACCAACCTAAGTTGTTGATGACTTTCTTACCTCAGTGGATTGTTAAGACAATTGAAGTTGTTGGATAGGACGCTGGAAATCTGAATATTGGTCAGTAGACTCGTAGTCAGAAATATTGTGGTAATGTTTCCTTAATGGCACATGTACTTCACACCTATGATCCTGATACATATGTTGATGCTTAAGGTGTTCCAGAATGGGATAATGATATGACTACAAAAATTGATTCCTTGAATAAGAATCATACATGGGAACTTGTTCTTTAACCACCAGGAAAGAATGTCATGAAGTGTTGATGGGTCTATAAGACCAAGTTTACCTCCAATGGTGCTATTGAATTCCACAATATTCATTTGGTCACCAACGAATTCTCTCACTAAGAAGGAAACAACTATACTAAAACCTTTTCCCCCATCGAAAAGATGAATTATGTTTGATTGATCCTTTCCCTTCCTTCTCATTTTGGTTGGGAGCTTCATCAAATAGACATTAAAAGTTCCTTTGTTCATGGGGATCTAACTAAATAAATATATATGGAGAAACCTCATGGATTTGTGACAGATTGTGGTCTTATTTATCGACTCAATAAGTCATTGTACATTTTGAAATAGGCACCTCGTTCTTAGTATGAGAATATTGATCATTTCTTTGTTAATATTGGCTTCAGACATTGTGAATCTTATCACAGTATTTATGTATTACATGTTCATGGTGATACTTTAGTTGTGGCATTATATGTTGATGATTTAATCATAACTAAAAATAATGTCAATCTTATTTTGGGTTTGAAGAAATAACTTGTCGATACCTTTGAAATGGTTGAACTTGGTATTTTACATTTCTTTCTTGGCATTCAACTTTTAAAAATGGATGACGGTATATTTATTTCTCAACCTAAATATTCCTTGGATATTTTGAAATGATTCAAGTTGGACGAGTGTAAGTCATGTGCTACACCGTATGAGTCGGGAGTGAATTTTTCGAAAGACTATGAATCTCCATGAATCTATGCCACTCTTTATCGACATTTGGATGATAGCCTGATTTATTTGATGCAACGATTTGACCATATCTCTCCTTTTTTGTTACTGTGGTTTCTAGGTTCATGCAGGATCCTCGAGAAAGCCACTGGATGACTACAAAGATAATTTCTCTCTATATTAAGGTTACTTATCAATATGGTATCAAGTATTGTCACAATACATAACCGCTCATCGGCTACACTGATTTCGACTAGGGAAGTGACATTGATGACCATAAGTATACCTTTGGATATGTGTTTCATCTAACTTATGGAATTTTGGCCTTGTCATGTAAGAAATATAAGGTAGTCTCTCTTTAGAATACCGAAGTCGAGTATTGTGGTGCTATCAATGCAGGAACAAAGACAGTTTAGATCCATCAACTTCTCGACGAGCTAGTATTTCTTATTCAGGCCTCTATTTCTATTTACTATGATAATCAGGTTGCTATCCAGGTTATTGATAATCATGTTTCTCATAGCAAGATAAATTTTGTTGAACTCCATGTTCATTATTTAAGACAGATAGTGCAAGAGAATATGGTCTCACTTCTTTATCACAGGACAGATGATCAATTCATTGATATATTTACGAAGCCTTTACCAAAATCTAAGTTTGTGAAACTTAGTGCTATGTTTGGGCTTCGGGAAGGTGCAATTATGGGGGGATGTTCAAAGAAAGTAATTTCACCTCCTGAATCTCTAGAGTGTTGTGTTGATGGGGGGTGTTGGAACCTACATTCTTGATGTTTCATTACACCTCTAGATCTTCTAGAGACAATCAGTCGTTAGATGATATCCTACTAGCGTAGCAATCTAATAGAGTCAGTAGAGGGACTGAACAGTCTATTGAATAGATGACCAAATGATAGGCATGATCATGGTCAGCGCGAATACAACATCCGACTAAAATTTGGGACATTGCAAAATCTATGGAAATGATTTGGACTAAAGAAACCTATTTGTGGATTAGATCTGAAGTCCTCACTTTCAAGAAGTTGGTTAGATCCAAAAACTATAAATAGTTAATTCTTTGGGATTTCTAACATGTCGTTTGAGATGTTTTATCATTCTCATTATGCATTGTTATGTCTTGATCATGATGCAATGTTCTTAAGTGCTTGAACAATGTCTTTAGACACCACCTTTCTTCTTCGAATATTGTTCCCTTCTCTTATTTTGTTATGTTCTATAGTTCAGGCTGAGAGGTTTCCCCAACATATCATAGTTATGTATATGTATGTGTTTGATATGAATCTAATCATTTGAAATTTACTCACTTTTCTTAGTTGAAAATATAAAGTACCATGAAGATGGATACTTCAAAAGTTGCATGAGAAAATAAGATGAATAGTAATAAAGTAACAATGTTAAATGATGAAAAATGTGAATAGTAAGAAAGTAAGAGGATTCTTATAATCAATAATAGATAGATTACATAGCAATAAATCTCAACCTATCTTCTTCAACTTTTCGCATAGTGATCCGACATGGATCGATATATAATTTGTCATCTATTTTGGTGTTTTTTGACTAAAAATATTGGATGAATTGGCTTGTAGGGGCCATTTTAGGGGAGGTGTCACTTTGAAGATTGGGTTGTAGAACCTTTTGAGGCTCATTTGAGAGCTCAAATGATGGTTATTGGGGTCAAAAATTTATGAAAGTAGGTATATCCCCTTAATGTTGTTTTACACTTTGAGAGATTTGCAATGGTGCAAAGATCACATCAATTAGGGTTTATATGAGGAATTTTTTCCTCTTACAAATGGAGATATCACGTTGACTACCATGGTACCAAGTGTATTCCACATAATGTCTCATTACCCAGACATGTGTACTTTCAATAACATTTTATAAGGTAAAAAATTATAACCCTAATCGAGAGTTGAGGCATGAAGAAAACCTAAATACTAACTCTAGATGCATACTAGGACAATGTCAAATAATGGACCACTAAAAGAAGAAGGGGTTATATTATTATGGTATTATTGTATTATTCCATACCTGAGAAATATATAGGGAGTGGATATTAGATCATATCAAAGGAAGTAAGAGATCCTATAAGACTCATACAAGTCACAGTGTCATAGATAACTCCATAGACAGAACCAATTTCATTGTATTTGCATTATGTTTCTAAAGAAGAAAAGGGAAAGGCATAATCCTCACTTTTGGTTGGTGTTTTTACACAGTGGTATTTCTTAGTATTAGATTTTTATCATTTAAGCTAGCATTATCTTAGGATATTTAACTGAGAGAATAACAAGCACAACAATCAAACACAAGAGACAATAGACACAAATATTTTCCTCAGGGAAACCATAAAGGAGAAAACCCTGCAACTTCCTTAGAGATAGAATTAGCACCAAAAGTAAAACCCCAAAACAGTAAGATGATCTCCCGATAGTAGTAGTCTCTCTCTCTCTTGTCCCAGCAACTTCTCTCTCAGTTCTGTGTGAGTGAATGTGTGATAAATAGAGAGACTCACTCTCTATTTATACTAATTCCTAACTTGACAATAACTCACTAGGGTTGACTTCTCTAGGAGAGTCTAATAACCCTAGGGCCCCACAACTACGGGGACTTTAACCCTTGATCAATAGGAAGGGTTACCCTCTATGAATTTACATGACTTGTTTACATTATTGAATCTCCCAATAGGAACATCGGGGCATGACATGACTCAATTACATTAAAGATACTTCTCGGAATAAACATCGGGGTACAATACATAAAATATACAAGTGAATACATTCTGAAGTTACAAATACATCAACACTCCCTCTTAACTAGGAAGGTATTCTCTCGACAAAATTTATCATCACATGTCTTCTTCTCTGTATCCACTAGATCATCATCGAGTTCTCGTCATCTTCATATTCAAGTCATCTTCATTACTGGATCTGGATCATCACTCGATCTAGCTCATCACTGTTGGATCATCATCACTAGATCTGGATCATCACTGGATCTGGATCATCACTGCTAGATCATCATCAATGGATCTAGATCATCACTGGTGCTATCTCTTGATTCTTCTTGTCATAGGAAGTTCTACAGAGCCAACCCTTTTTCATGTTGGTTGTAGGCCTAGCATCCATGTAGGTCTTCTTCAGTGCTTATATCTGACCCTAAGTCAGAATGGCCTACCCAACACTTACATTTGACCATGAGAGGAACACATCCAACAACCATGTCATAAAGGCATTCCCAGCACTCACATCTGACCATGGGAGGAACACATCCAAGAACCATGTCAGAAAGGCCCAACACTCACATCCGATCATGGGAGGAACACATCCAAGAACCATATTGGAAAGGCCCAGCACTCACATTCGATCATGGGAGGAACACATCCAAGAAATATATTGGAAAGGCTCAAAAATCATATATGCCCATGGGAGGAACACATCCAAGAACCATGTCAGAAGGGCTCAGCACATATATCTGACCATTGGAGGAACACATCCAAGAACCATTTCAGAAGGTCTCAACACTTATATCTGACCATCGAAGGAACACATCCAAGAACCATGTCAGAAGCGCTCAACACTTATATCCATCCATTTGGGGAACACATCCCGCATCCATGATAGAAGGGCTTAGAACTTATATCCAGCCATGTGGGGAACACATCCCACATCCATGTTAGAAGGGCTCAGCACTTATATTTGATCATGTGGGAACACATCCCACAGTCTCCTCCGAATGGCTATGCAGTTACATCTGATCATGTGGGAACACATCCCACAGTCACATCAGAATGGCCCTGCACTTACATATGATCATGTGGGAACACATCCCATAGTCACATCAAAATGGCCCTCATCTCCAGGCTGAGTATTCCTGGTAACTAACTAGGTGCCTCCATTCTCCCAGAGAATGCCCTTTAACACTTATATCTAATCATGTGGGAACACATCCCAGAGTCACCTCAGAATGGCTCAGCACTTACATCTGACCATCGAAGGAACCAATCCTCTCACCATGTCACAATGGATCACAGACTCATTACTTCCCCTTGGAGGGAAACTCGATCTGGAGAACACCAAGCTTCTCCTTAAAGTACTCAAACTTCACTCTAGCCAATGGCTTAGTCAACACATCAACTATCTGTTAATCCGTCGCAACATACTGGAGCTTCACTCCTCCTCTCTACACCATATCCCTGATATATTGATATTTGATCTCGATATGCTTCGACTTGTCATGGAACACCGGGTTCTTAGAGAACTTCACACAACTCTGGTTGTCACAATATATACAAGTAGAATCCAACTAGAGATCAAATAAATCAGACATTAGCTTCCTCATCCATACTGCCTCACAACTAGATGAACAAGCTGCGACATACTCTGCTTCAGCTGTACTCAGTGCCACATAAGACTGTTTCCTGCTAAACCAAGAGATCATATTTGATCCCATACTAAACCAGCACCCTGGAGTGCTCTTTCTATCGATGGCACTGCCTGCCCAATCTTAATAAACATAACCTTCCAGGTTAATCTTTTGATCAGCCTTATACTTAAGCCCATAATCAACTATACCCTTTAGGTACCTCAAAATATGCTTTGCAACAATCAAGTGAACATGTCTCAGATCTGTCAGGAACTAGCTCAAGGTGTTCACAGCAAAGCAAATATCTGGTCTTGTATTCGTCAGGTACATCAAGGACCCAATCATCTGACGATACATCGTAGCATCAACCGTCTCTGATGAAGCATCACTTAGAAGCTTCATATTCAATGCCATGGGTGTGGTCATGTAATATATTCCTTCTTTCTAGGAGAATCCACGAGCCACAAATCTTCCTTTATATTTTTCTATGCTGCCATCTGCAGGATGTTTGATCTTGTATATCCATTTGGAAGTTACAATAGAATTCCCCTTTGGTCTAGGGACAACATCCTAGACATCATTCTTCATGATCGATTGATACTCTTCAATCATAGCATCCTTCCATTATTTCCTTTATGCCGCTTCTTCATATTTGGAAGGTTCTTTATCGATGAGGTCACATAATAAGGCTACATAACCGGAGTAGGACCTGGTTCTTTTCCTTTCTCTGTTATTTTCTTCTGGAGCCCCATATCTTTCTACACCTTGGATAGCGTCTCGTACCCAAGCAGGTTTCCTCTTTTCAGGATTCTTCTCCTGAGGTGGATCTACAGGTTCTTGAGGTTCTTCTATTTCTTGATCTTCTTCTTGAATTTCTTCATTCATGGTTGTGTCATGAATTCTGGGTACTTCTGTTTCTTTAGCGGGTCTCTTTCTAGATTTGTTGTAAGCTGAGTCTTTGTCAAATCTTACATCCCTACTGATGTTGATCTTCTTGAATCCTGGGAAGTATATTCTATAAGCCTTCGAGCTTTCAAAGTATCCCACAAATATACCCTTCCTTCCTAAAGGATCTAACTTTTTCCTCTTTTCTTTCGGAATGTGTATGTACACTAGATAGCCGAATATTCTGAGATGGCTGACTTCTAGTTTCTTGCGGGAAAAGACTTCTTCGGGTGTCTTGTTCTCAAGTACTCTGTGTGGAGTACGGTTCTGTACATACACCATTGTTTTGGAAGCTTCTACCCATAGATGCATGGGAATATCTTGATCATGAATCATGGCCCTTACAGCTTCCATGATCGTTCTATTCTTCCTTTCTGCAACCCCATTCTTTTGTGGATTATATGGAGTAGTTAACTCCCTCTTAATCCCTGAATCTTTGCATAATGCTTTGAATGCATTTGATGTGAATTCCCCACCATTATCTGATCGAAAGGTTTTGATCTTCTTTTCTGTATGGTTCTCGATCAAGGCTTTGAATTCCTTGAACTTGTTGAATACTTCGTCTTTGTTCTTCAAGAAGCAGATCTATGTCTTCCTAGAAAAATCATCAATAAAAGAAACATAGTATACATACCTGCTTAATGAACTGGATGATTTCCAAGATTCCTTTTTCCTTGCTCTCGCTACTTGGAAATGTCTTCTTTGTGTTCTTTCCTTTCGCACATCCTTTGCAAACACCATCATGTTTTGCCTAAATTTCTGGAAGACCTTCAACAACTTTGCTTGCAAGTGGTAGTGCTCTGTAATGGACATGTGCAAGCCTTCTATGCCAAATTTCATTTGTTTCTACTAATTCATGAACCAAAGCTTATTTTGGTTGGCCCTTCAATTTGTATAGACCTCCCTCTTATTCCCCAATCACTACTGCATCATCAATAGTCTTTCCCTTTGTCCACATGAGAACTTGGCCATCTATAAATGCAACCCTCATTCCTTTTGCATCCAATGTAGATATGGAGAGGAGGTTCTTCTTAAGTCCTGGTACAAACAAGACATCCTTCATTGTCATAGAATTTCCAGAGTCTAGCTTATAGGAGGATTCCCCTATACCTTTTATTGGATACTGGTAGTCATCTCCAAGTTTCACCTTGTGGGGTGATTCATGTTTTGATAGTTTCACAAAGGATTCTTTGAATCTTGTCATATGTTTGGAAGCCCCACTGTCTATAAGCCAATCATTGCTTCCATGTGCGATGTTTCCCGTGAGAGCGAAAATCAAGGCATATTCTTCATCACTTGAAGAATCATCACTTTCTTGCTTAACTCTCTTTGTGGAAGGTTCTTCATCTTCTGCAGCATGAGCATGATGTCTTCTCTTATTTCCCTTCTTCTTATGAGAGTTATTTTTGTTTCTAGGACAATCTTTGGCAAAGTGTCCTCCTTCATCACATGTATAACATCTGAATTTAGATAAATCTCTTCTAGTATTATCTTTCTGGTGGAAGTGCTTACCTTTGGGGTGATGAGAGTTTCTTCTTCTTTTCTTGGAGTGTACTGTAAGAGCTTGATCTTCACTTCCCATATTTTCTCCTCGAGCTACTATTCGAGCTTCTTCTTGTGAGCATTCTTCCCATAGTCTACTAAAATTGACTAGCTTCTTTCTGGGACATATCCCTTGAATAAAGGAGTTACAAGATCTAGGGAGACCATTCAAGGTGGTCATCACAATTTCTGCATTCTCTACTTCTTCATCTACTACTTCAAGTTGTTCCTTTATCTGAGAGACTCTTGAAAAGTAATAATGGATGGTTTCTACATTCTGGATCTTTACATTCTTCAATTGGTTTCTCAGAGTCATCTTTTGATTTATGTTTTTCCCTTCAAACAGTTTGGTCAGGGCATCAAACATAGCTTTAGGTGTCTTTAGGGAGGACACCTATGGTATGAGGTGATCCTTAATTGAATCAACAACAATTATTTTAGCCATGACCAATTTCTTCTTCTGTAAGGCCTTAGCCTCATCTCCCTCTGGAACTGGAACCTCTTCATTGATGTAAGAGTCCAACTCATTTTCTTCTAGGACCAAGGAGATCCTATACTTCCAGAATCAGAAGTTATCAGCTCCCTTAAGCTTTTCATCAAGCTTGGTATGATGAGACATCTTAATAGAGAACCTCAAATGGAAATGCAAAAGATTTAGATCTTACTAGGTCAAGATGTCAGAACAAGATATTGAGCTGAATTTCTATAGAGCTGGTTGAAGAGAAGATTAAGGTTTGACTTTCCTAAAGTTCTACCCAACCAACAACTTTGATCTTGATCTCTAAACTTTGATTTTGAGGAGGAGATCAATCTAGGCTTGGGCTCACTCAAAAATTCCACTTTCGTAGAAAGCCCTAATTTCCGGCAGTAGTGTCGAGTCAAAAACTGAAAATGCTCAGAATCAGATTCTGCTTCAACAGAAAGATGCACCATAGAGAGGAGAGTCAACCCAACTTTATTTTGTTGAAAATCTATGGAGAGAGATCCAAAAAGTAGGAAGCCCTAGTTTCTGTAGCTGCACAGTGTCTTCTTCTCAGGTTAGCTCTGATACCATGTTAGATTTTTATCATTCAAGCTAGCATTATCTTAGGATCTTTAACTGAGAGAATAACAAGCACAACAGTCAAACACAAGAGACAATAAACACAAATATTTTCCTTGAGGAAACCATAAAGGATAAAACCACGCAACTTCTTAAGAGATAGAATCAGCACCAAAAGTAAAACACAAAAACAATTAGATGATCTCTTGACAACAGTAGTCTCTCTCTCTCTCTCTTGTGCTAGCAACTTTTTCTCTCTCAATTATGTACTACAATTGAGTGTGAGTGAATGTGTGATAAATAAAGAGACTCACTCTCTATTTATACTAATTCCCGACTTGACAATAACTCACTAGGGGTGACTTCTCTAGGAGAGTCTAATAACCCTAGGGCCCCACAACTGCAGAGAATTTAACCCTTGATCAATAGGAAGGGTTACCCTCTATCACTTTACATGACTTGTTTACATTATTGAATATCCCGATAGGAACATCAGGGCATGACATGACTCAATTACATTATAGATACTTCCCGGAATAAACATCGGGGTACAATACATAAAATATACAAGTGAATACATTCTGAAGTTACAAATACATCAACACTTAGGGTATATCTTGTGCTAATTTTTTGGATGTGTATATATTTTTATCTATCGATTTTCCTTTTAGTTTTAGTTTATTTTATCATTCTATGGAATTAAGATAACGTAATGAATCTTAAATATTCAGTACACACTGCATAACTAAGAGTTCGCATAAAGTTGCAAGATTTATTTTGATGAACTATTCCAGTCGAATATCGACAATAATTTACAATTCATATTGGTATCAAAGTAGTTTTATTTATGGTTTTCTGTATGAAATTGTAGGATCTAGGATTACTTGGTGGAATAAATAAAAAATATTCAAACCCTAGCCATGGAGGATGAGTCTAGTGAAGAATTGAGTGAATAATATGAAGAGTGATTTACGAAGCTAGAAATACAAGTCACTAACATCTCTCACAATATGTCAATCCTGATGGTAGCGCCAGAGAGCCATTTTGGACCTTTTGATGAGTTCGAAAGATCAATATTGGAGGTAGAATCATGTGAGAAATTGAGGGACAGTGAAAACCCAAAACATGAGCTAAAATAAATTCCATATAAAAAGAAATCAAGTTCGTGACACCAACAGTTCTTCCCAATCTCTATTTAAACTAGAAAAAAACATGAAGATCAAGCCCTATCAAGGTGAGATTTATGCTATTAAGATGAATCCCTGGTTGCACAACTTAGAAGTTTACTTTAGTGTCCATAACACACCAGAGTAGAAAAATATATAATTTTCTCTACTGAAGTTGGGAGGGCATGCCCAAACTTGGTGGGAAAGACACATGGAGACACTTAGGATGGAGAGTGATCCCCAAGTAACTAATTAAGAGGACTTCAAACCAAACCAAGTTTCAATTTTAAGTTAATGGGTATGAAGAGAACAAGTGGATTCATTGGCATTAATTTTGACAAAGGTAAGGGAAAACCGTACAATCCTACACCACTAAGTTTAGAAAAATGGCCATTATGTTGCGTATATATCCCAAGAAAATGGATGAGACATGTGGATATCGATGGCTACCCACTTCTTCCCCTCCGTAACAATGGTTCTCCATATACTTGGTAATTTCCTATGGCTTTTCAGGTGCCAAAATTTTGAGGCCCTAAATGGTCCTTGAATGGTTTAAAAACTCCCTATCCTTGCTGAAAGTTGTTCTTCTCTTTGACATATTTCCAATGGGATATCATGCACCCCAAATAGAGTTTGTATGTGGAAGTTGCACCTTCATGAATTTGATGTGTCAACTAGACTCTTCAGGCCCATAATGATTTTGTGAAATTAAGCAAAACTAGAGCAAGATTTGTGAAATTAAAAGCAACAAATTTTGTATTTTAAATCACTATTTGTATTGGAAGGACCCACAAGGTATTTTGTTAAATTGTTTGCTTGAAAAAGAAGCCCAACAAAGAATAAAGGAATTTCATCAAGGAATATGTGGAGGTCATCATTTTTGGAAAGCAACACTCAACAAATTCTAAGAGCAGACTTTTATTGGCCTAATATTTTTTTCGATGTATATAAAGAAGTTACAGCTTGTCATGAGTGTGAAATATTTGATGGAAAAAGAAGGATTTTACCTATTCCTTTGAATGCAATTTCAGTGGAAACACCTTTTCAACAATGGGGATTAGATTTTATTGGAGAAATTAATCCTGGTTCTTTTAGTCAGCACAAAGGGATTGTGACCGCCGCAGGGTATTTCACAAATTGGATTGAAGCTATACCTACCTAGGAGAGCCATTGATACATTTATAATTGATTTTCTTGATAATAATGTTCTCTCTAGATTTGGATGTCCTAGAAGGATAATGATAGATAATGCACAATCCTTCCAGTCAAAGAAGTTGTTCAATTTTTTTCATAAGTATCATATCAAATTGAATCATTCAAGTGCATATTATCCTTAGGGAAATGGGTTGGATGACTCTTCAAATAAGAGTTTGGTAAGAATCATTAAAAAAATGTTAAAGGAAAATAAAAGAGCATGGCATACCAAACTCAATTATGCATTATGGGAAGAAAATATAAGTACAAAAACGTCTATTGGCATGTCACCCTTTCAATTTGTGTATGGAGCAAAGGTAATGTTTCTAGTTTCCTTAGGTTTACCAGTCATGAAATTGTTCCAAGAAGAGGATGAAGAACCAAATCACATGCAAAGAAGGATTAATTAATTCATAGAGCTTCATCATATGAGAGAAAGGGAATATGACAGAGTTTAGGTACATCAAGAAAAAATGAAGAATAATTTTGACAGAAAAATGAAAGAAGGGATTTCCAAATAAATGACTTAGTTTTAATATGGAATGCTAAAAAGGAAGATAAACATGGAAATTTTGATCACTTATGGAAAGGTCCATATGTTGTCGTTGCATATCGAGGAGAATATAATAGCTTTATTTTGCAAGATCAAAATGGGATAGACATTGGAGGGGCTCCTGTGAATGGGAGATTCCTTAAAACATTATCTTTCTTGAATACATAAGAGATTTTGTACACTAGTTGTAAATATTTTATTTTATTTAAGATTGTTTATGAATGGCAGGTTTAAGGATTTGAAGCTTGAAGCTGAAGGCCCTAAGATCTGGAGCTTCTCATTTTTCTAAATTTTATGTACAGAGAAAAGAAAAAAAAGATTGGTTTGTAGTTGCAGTTTAATTTTTAAATTTAAAGCTTGTACATAAGATAAAGTGTTATTTGCATTGGTCTACAGGTTCTTTGCTACCTCAGAGGGAGGATATCATCCCCAGTTGGAGACAATTGTTAGCACATATTTTGTTTCGAATGAATTGGAAGAGGTTTAAGGGAAATAGATTAGGCTTAGTCCAATTTTTTTATATAACCAAGAAGTTAACAGATAAAGCGTTAAAAGGACAACAAGCTTCCCATAGGACCGTGGGTTGTGTTGAAAGAGAGTAAAAATCGTGGTTGAAGCCCCTTATAGCATCTTGTATAGGAATCAACGGTTTTGATTTAAGAGTGGATGAGATCAACAACAAATAGAGAATCCACTGAATGAAGGTGTGAAATATAGCATTGCGATCAACATTGGAAAAATGATTGTCGGAAATGTTAAAGGTAGGAAATGATCAACGATGCATGATCGGAGGAGAAAAGATCGACTGTTGGAATGCTTTCCATGCTCCCAATTGAGAGCATCGCTACGACTAGGTACCTAATGTACAAGAACAAGATAAACAACATGGGGGATAAGAGGCTTCTTAAGGTTGCTTCATACTCTAGTCAAAATCACTACAACTTAAGCAAGGTTATCATACAGAGACCAAGCTTGGCTAAATCATTGAAGATTTGAGGAAGAAATTCCTCTACATAATAATGATAATATTAAAAGTATTATTCATCTAAATTTAAGAAAAAAATATAACTAGATAAAGAGTTCGAGGATAAAAAAAATTAAAATATTGTAAAGAGATGATTAACCTTAATCTAAAAAATCAAAAGTATCTCTATTTTAACAACCAGATTTTGTTTTTTTAAATTATTCCACAAATATGCAATTTGCATTTTGTTCTTAACGCTACTTATGGTTAATGAATGTTGTTTGAATCGTACGAGTACAAAAAGAATGCTTCAATTAATGATTGAAATTCGGTATCTGTTAATTCTTCCCGTTCGTGGTTGAAAAATGATAAACGTCGACCTTATGTGTTTTATACATGAAAACGACGGATGTGAATACATAAAGTTGAGAAGGACAGGAGGAGGGGAATAAGCATATCAGGTTGAATAGCTGACCAGACGTAACAGGAAAACACCTGGAAATCAGACCGCCCAAAAGCCTGGAATCTTTCTTCCCAAGTTTTCGTTAGGCTCGACGGATTCCTTAAATTTATCACGTACTCATCTATTTCCATAAATTGCGAAAGTTGACATTAATTACAGTTAATCTATTTCCATAATTTGCGAAAGTTGACATTAATTACAGTTAATTACAGTTAATCGAATTTGATTAATTACAGTTAATCAAATCTGCGCTTCCTCGTGCGACGGAACATTGACTTCTTTAATATTGGCATTCAACCACATTGACATAAACACTTTTTTTTAATATTGGCATTCAACCACAGTGACAATGTCGTCGCAAAGTAATTGACTTACAACATTCAGTTTCAAACACCGAGGCCATTTTAACCGATTGTAGATTAGGGTTATCGAAAGGACCCAGC
Organism: Pseudotsuga menziesii; assembly: GCA_001517045.1. Classification (NCBI taxonomy): domain Eukaryota; kingdom Viridiplantae; phylum Streptophyta; class Pinopsida; order Pinales; family Pinaceae; genus Pseudotsuga; species Pseudotsuga menziesii. Next base: position 122,558 of record LPNX010413370.1, read on the forward strand.
ATAAAAGTCAATCGTTGACTTTGATGCTAAGCTTTCTATTACATGAAGTTACAATCTCGGGAAGTGAATAGGTTAGATTAATTAAATCAAAGATACAAGTGTGTGTTTTGTTTTCTTTCATTGGAAAATAAATTTACTAATTCACCAAACCAACATAGGAATCGAAGATAAAAATATCTCTTCCATATGGTACCCAACGCAAATCCATCACTAACTATCTCTTAGGGTACTTGATGTAAACTTATCTCCAATTATCTCTGGCATATAGTACTTAATGAAATCAACATAAGAGTCGTATTTACCAATGAATCCATATCTATGAGAGGTCAATCTAACGAAAGGGGTCAACAAAGTAGATCACAGTCTAGAGTCCAAAAGACGCAAGAATTATGGAAAACCAAGGAGCTTGATGAAGGAGTATTGGCATATAAAAAAAATGAAAGAAAGATGATGGGATAGATCAGCCATAAGCTGAGGCTAGCACAACAAATTTAGAAGAAACATAAACATGTGAGGCTTTCTATTTCAGTAACAATAGATCTATTTTATATGCTTGGGTTTTGGACTCAAATGCACCTTTTCCACATGCCATCCACATAGAGATCAGTTTATCAAATACCAATCTTATAGTCATGATGAGATGACCTACTTAGATGATCATCGTCATCTAGAAATTGTGGAGGCAAAAGTTATCTCTAAATCCCTCTACTAAGGAAGCCCTTTCTCTGAGAGGTCAATCTAGCATAAGGGATCAAAATGGTAGATCATAGTACAGATCTAAGCCCAAATGACACAACATGAAAGGGAAGCACTAGGATTGTGTGAAACCAAGGAACTCGAGGAAGGAGTATTGGCATCTGAAAAAAGGAAAGGAAGATGGAAATCTAGATCAACCATCAAGTGAGGATAATACAATAGATTCAGAAGAAATAGAAACATGTGAGGTTTTCTATGTCAGTAACAATAGATTTATTTTATATGCTCAAGTTAGGGACTCAGGTCCACCTTTCCACATGTATCCACATAGATATTGGTTTATCAAATATCAGTCCTATAGTAATGGGATGGTCTACTTAGATGATGATGATCATCAAGAAATTGTGGGAAGAAGGAATATTAGCATCAAGCTGCTAGACAATGGGATAGAAAGGAAGCTACGTGGTTTATGACATGTACCCGATCTAGGGAAGAATGTTCTCTCAATTAAGATGATGGATAAACTAGGGTATTCTAATACCTTTGTCGATAATCATTGCAAGATTACCAAAAGTGGTAGAAAACGGAAAATATTATGGGACCTATATCATTTGTGCGGTGATATAGTAATAAATCATGCAACAACAACATACTCAATGAATTCTCCAGATGTAGTAATGTTGTGGTTGCATATTGGACATGTGAGTGAAAAAGTTTTGAAAATTTTTCATGACACAAGTATGCTTTCTAGGATATAACCCTTTTAATTTAGACTTGTGTAGCATTGTATTCTTGGTAAACATAAGAGAATTCATATTACTGCAAGCTTTGGTACAAAAGTTCATATATTTTGCAACTTATTCATTATGATATATTTGGACCAGTCCCCACTATGTCTATAAATAGTGCTATATATTTTTTAACTTTTATATATGGTTATTCTAGAAGAGTGTGGGTGTAGTTTCTGAAAAATATGTCAGGATCCTTTGAGAAATTTGAGTTCAAGGCGCGAGTAGAGGAAATTTTGGGAAAGTTTGTTTTGTCTTAAATCAAATAATGGAGATTTAGAGTATTTCTCCAAGGAATTTGACAGATTTGAATGTAAGAAGGAATTAAGAACCAGAACATTGCTCCATATACTCCACAACAAAATGGTGTGGTTGAGTGTATGAATCACACAATCATGGAACATGCAAGAAGCGTAATTCTAAGCACATATGGATTACGTAATGGATTGTGGACATAGGTTGTTAATAAACTACTTATATTATAAATAGATAACCTACAAGTACATTGGATGGATAAATTTCATAGATGGTTTGGTGATGTAAGCCAATTGATTATTCTGATTTGTGTATCTTTAGCTATGATACATTTCTCAATGTGCCTAAAGAAAAAAGGTCTAATTTTGATCCTAAGTCAAGGAAATGTGTTTTTCTCAATTATGATAATACAATAAAGGGGTATAAACTATGGGATCCTACTTCCCATAAGGTAATTGTAATTCAATATGTTATTTTAAAGAAAAATCCATGCAAAGCAAGGAGGTACACCAGGCACCTGATATTGTACTTGTTGAAGTAGAAATGAGTGTAGATGAAAATGAAGCTTCTAATTAACATGAAGAGAAACAACTTCAATATCCACAACTCAGAAAATGTACACATCCAAGATATGTCCATAAAGATATTGTCCTTATTTTTAGTAATTTTTACTATGTTAATGTTGATGTATATGTAACTTCGGAATGTATTCTTCTATGTATCTTATGTACTGTAACCCGATGTTTATTCCGGGATGTTTCTATTATGTATTTGAGTCATGTGATCATGCCCCGATGTTCCGATTGGGAAGATTAATAATGTAAACAAGTC
>LPNX010413377.1:5531-28642 GCA_001517045.1 Pseudotsuga menziesii
AAATACATTTTCCGGTGGACCGGGCCGCAACCGGTAAACCTTTGTGTTACTTTGACCTACGGTAGCCGGACCGTAAACCGAACGGATTCCCTATACCAAACAGTCAACGGGCTAGTTGGGAACGTTGATTGGAGAGAATCCCTTACTGTTGCCGCCTGCGAATTTCCAGGCCTCAACAGGATGCAAGCCGCATGCGGAAGAAATATAGTGATCCAGAGTCTTGGTGAATGATTAGGTTTTCCCAGCTAAATGCCCTGTTCCCAAAAGTGACATGCATGCAAACCCTAAAAATGACATGCATGCAAACCTTAAAATGAGATGCATGCAAACCCTAAAAGTGATATGCATGCAAACCCTAAAAGTGACATGCATGACATCTAAGCATTATTTAATGATGCATGCACCCAATTAAGTTTCCATGCGCATGCATGCAAGTCAACTGCAAATTAGAAGTTAAAGTGACCTAATTAGGTCAAAAGTTAGGGTTTTCGCAGTTGAAAGTTATAAAAGAAAGATAAATTGAATGGAGACTTTACTTTTGGATTATTATTATTTTGGAGCTCTTGAAAAGCAGCACAGCGTGCGGCCACAGCAGTTGGGGTTGGAGACGGTGTCTTCAGCTAACGGGATTTCGGTAGTGAGACATCTGCCCTAGTCTCCTTCAGGATAAACCATCCAGGTTTGTCACCGTATCTATTGCATTCATCATTATCCAGTATTCCAATATAAGTCCGAAGGTTATTGCAGATTCATCCGTACAGCTGGGGGCATTTAGCTGGGAAACCCTAAGTCATTCACCAGGACTCTTGATCACCATATTTCTTTCGCATGCAGCCTACATCCTCACTGATAGGATCACTCTACTGCATTGGGTGATTATTAGCTATCAGATTGTCCATCTGGGGCAGCTAGCAGCAGTTTACAGGGTTGTGGGGGCGTGAGCAGCAGACTGGGAGATCAATTCGCTAGGGCATCTGGAGAGGTCAAAACTCTTGCATGCTCCGACCATCCTCTCCGGCACAGGTACACCTTCCTTCCGACTTATTTCCATCTGAAACTGACCATCCCTTCAGCAAAAACCTCACACTTGTTTGATTCAGCCATCCAGGGTATTGCAGCAGAAAACAAGGTCATTTCTTCATCGGCTCAGCTCATCTTGCATGTGTATTCTCTCTGGAGCATATTCATCTGGATTATCAGTGGTAAGTGTTCATTCTATCTTGCAAACCCTAACCCTAATTTCAGCTATAAAATAGGGAAATTTTGCAGGGCAGTTTGCATGCCCGGCTGTTTCAGTAAATTTGCATTGAAATAGAAAATATCAGGATTTGGGATATTACAGTGGGAACATTACAAACTTCAAGGCTGTAGTATTGTCCTTCTTTGCTTCCTTCTGTGCAGCTAATTTACCCTTCTTGTTTTATGGAGCGCGTGGATTAATCACAATCTCCCAAACGCCAAACTTCTTCAGATATGCCTTCATCTTGCTCCTCCAACTAAAATAATCAGACATATCAAGTATTGGTACGTCATTGCTTGATGACTCTTCTTTTGCTTCCATTGTGTCACAGGATCTCCTTCAAGCTTGCTATGCTTGTGACGAAGGCCAGCTCTAATACCAATTGTTGGACACAACGGTCATACTAAGAAGGGGGGTGAGTCAGTGTGTGACCAATTTATAAACTTTTTACTTTCTTTTAGTCAACTAGAGTATATCAATCAAAATGCATTTGTTAAATCAACCAGGAGTCATAAGCACATTCATCACATCAAAAGAGATAAGATAGATAAGATAAGATAAGATAATTTTATTAACATCCACTAATGACCACAAAGTAGGTCAACGGGACTGTCGGTTACAATGGTAATTTATGCATGTGGGAGGATCAAACGATCTCCCTTTAAAGCAAAAGGAAATACAATATAAGCAAAGAAGTAGATAGAACTAAAGATAAACAAGTTGAGCTAGGCTGAAGCATGGAAGAGTTCCTGCTCCAGTTCCGATCGTGTAGTCCTGCACAGGGGCAAAGGAGCTCAAGTGGACAAGATCCAGGAGCCGAAAAGACCAAGGAGGGTCTGGTACTCCTAACATCCGAGGTTGAACGAGGAAAACTGAGAGAACTGTAAAAGTGTCTGTTGTCGCGAGTCGAGGCCGGTAGGTGCGGGTCGCCCTCTAGACTGGTGTCAGTAGGGTCTGGACGGTCCTGGATGCCTCCTAAAGGGAGGTCTAGTACGGAGCTGCCGCTGAGATCTCGTGGGTTGAGAACCCCCAACCTTTACTCATCTAGGAGATGTGTCAATATCAGGATCCGTAGATCTCTTGGTGCCCCTGGATGACGGTAGCATGTTGAAGAACGCGGTGATCCACTGTGGTGTCTGGTATGGTGGGAGGATGGAGGATCTGGGCTCGAAACCTGAGAACCTCCTGAATATAAAGTGCTAGACATCTCTGGTCGGTGTATCTGAAGAAAGCAGCTAGAGTTTGGGGTCCCATGAACAAGCAGTAGAAGTGTCCTTTGATCTCATAGTAGACAGGACATCTGAAGATAAAATGTGACTTAGTTTCAACTTCCTGTAGGTGACACAGTTGGCAAATCCAATCTGATCTATTGATTTGGTGGTCTGATTCTAGCCGGATTCTATGTGATCCTACTCTGAACTGTCTAAGAGGAATCCGAAGGGCATGCATCCAGTGACGAAGCGTATACCAGGGCCGGACAATGAGCCCGTCTATGATCTCCAAGAAATGTTCAACACAGAAGGCCATCTTAGGGCGCAATCCTCCCAGAGGATTGATCCAAATGACTTGGACGAACTGCTTGTAAATACCTTCTCTGATGATCCTATTCAACTCTTGTCAGATAGGCAGAAGGTGACCCAGAGCGTCTAGAGAGTACTGGAATGAAGGAAGACAATCTAACTGGATTCCCACTGAAGCAAGAAGGCTCGAGACCCCTGAGAGCCAACACTTGGCCCTGCCTGGGTGAGTAGCACTGGCAATAGTCTGGGTAGAGCAATAAGCTAGATACGAGTACCTATCCCGGCCTTTTGATGAGTCGGCTAGCCCTCGTATCCGATGTAGGAAGGAGACTAATCTAAAAACTGTCTTAAGGCGAAAGCATTGGGCTCCAAATTCAGCGAGGATGATGTGTTGTGGTACTGTCTGCTTGCACTTGATGATACGTCGGAGAAGGAGGAATCTGGACTCTTTCAGCTGATGCCCAATCTAACTCGAGTGGGGAGGGGCCCCAGATCTCTGATCCATATAAAACAGTGGGACAAAACAAAATATTTAGCAGGTCCATCTTGGATGAGATATCCTGGAAATGGTGATGAAAACACTGTCTCTCAAAGAGGGCTAGAGACCCGTACCCCTTGTTGATTCGAGGTTGGAGGGCTGGTCGTAGACTGAAGCGGGGCCCAGAGAACTGCACTCCTAAATAGGTATAAGTGCTGGTGATCTCAACTTCCTCCCCTTTGAATAGGAAATGAAGATCTGATGTTTTCTTTGTCCCATTGAAGATCATAACCTTTGTTTTGCCCAAATTTACCATCAGCTTCCTAAGTTCACAGAAAAGGGCTAAAGCATCAAGTTGTCTTTGCAGACCTTCCGGGGAGGAAGATAGGAGTACAATGTCATCGGCGAAAAGCAGGATAGAAATCAGGACCTGGTGGAGGAGGCATCCATCTATTCCCTGTGTGGGCTCCTGGAGGAAGGTCTCCAACTCGTCAATGTAAATTCCAAACAGGGTGGGGGAGAGCAGGCAACCTTGTTTCACTCCAATGGTGTTGCGGATGAACTCGGATAGCCCTTGTGCTGTGCAAAGGTGGCCCCGAACGGACTCGTATAGACGCATGATGGCTGTCAATAGGATCGACGAGACACCAATGTCTCTGAGTCGCTGCAATAAGTCCTCTCTTGGAACTGAGTCAAATTATTTCTGAAAGTCTACAAAGCAACAGTAGACTTTCGAAGAACGGTGACATGCCTCCTCAATCACGGCTCGGAGACTAAAGATGTGGTCGGTAGTCTGATGTGCCGGTCTGAACCCTGCCTGACCTCGAGCTCTAAGATTTCTCTGTTCAAAGTCCCTGGAAAGCTTCATGTGGAGAACGGTAGCATAGAGTTTTGAGAACGTGTGGCCTACCATGATCATTCTGTAGTTGTTAGGTTCAGAGGTGGCTCCTGATTTGTGAATCGGATGGATGATATGATGAGACCAGACCGATGGAAATCCTTCACGCACCACGTGATTAAATAGATCAGCTAAGTAGCTAACCAAGACCTGGAGACCATGCTTGAAGAACTCTGCTTGGTAGCCTTCCTCATCTGCTAATTTCCTGTTGCTCATCGCCTAGATGGCTTCTATGACATCATTGTTAGTGAAGAGGTGGCATGCGGAGGGGGGGAAGAAGTCACATGGATGTTAGCCTGGCCAAGAATGTCATAGAGCTTAGAGATGTGGGAGAACATAGAGGCAGGGTCAAGGTCAGATGACAGAGGGGAGCACCGAGAAAGGATGGTACGCCAAAACTGTTTGGGGGAGTGGACAAGGAGGGATGAGAGTTCTCGTCTTCTCTGAGAGATAAAATGTCGTTTCTTCCGACGAAGGAGACGACAGTAAGATCTTTGTATTTGGGGGTAAGTAGGGCAGAAGTGGAGGAAGGCATTACGAAGTTCTCGGTGAAGTGATTTGCAGTCTGTTGTCCGCCGAATGCACACCAGCAGCAAAATTCTAATAAAAGTTATCTTCCAACTTGAAAGTGGGAAAGGTGTGGCCTTGGGGGCAAGCACAGAGCTAAGTACTGTCACCTACTCCTAGCTCCTTCGTTTAGGCTAACTCCTAACGAAACCAAGGGGGGTAGTCCCTACAAAGAGTTTTCCTAAGGCTCAATGTTTTTAGATGTTTTTATGGTTGCGGATGCGGATGGATGTTGTTTAGGAGCTTTTTTGAATTAGATCACAAATTATAATAATGAGATAACACAAGACAAAGAGCAATCCACGTTGCTATGACAAGATTCAAGAAAACAATATTACGAAGACTTATAAAAAGGCATCCACAGATAATTGATTACTTAAGCAAGATTCCAAATGGACAAATGGTCCAGATAATATGAATATATGAAAGCAAAATAGACCAGTGCCAATATGGAGTCAAAATATAGTGCTTGGGATGCTGATAGTCTCAAGTGATTGTTCGTGAAAGTGTTGTGCAAATTTATCTTGGTTGATTGAAGATTTTAATGATCTTGATTATTATGGCTAAGAACACAAGGTATCAACCGAAAAATATACCTTCAATGGCTCCCCTCAATGACATGTCAGACCGTCCAGTATTCTAGGCTAGGTGTCCAAGGAACTTAACCAACCTGTTAAAACTCTGAGACAATGGTTTGTTCCGGCGTCACTAGCAAGAATTTGACCACTACCTCAGTATATATCGACAATGCCGGTTCGTTGGTTATGGGGATGAAATTTTTACTTATGATTGTCACTTGTAAGATTAATCAATTTTCAATCACCGTTCTGAGTACAAATCCAACTTTTTAAGGTCGGCAGAGCATACTAAGTGATGGAAAGCAACGAAGTAAATTTTATGGGGAATGTGTGTTGGAAAATTTTTATTAATGAGCACAAATAAAACTCTCCGACAGAGAGCGCTCTTGACTTCGTCTTATGACAAAGTTCAAGAGACTTACCATCCACGGAATTAAAATACTTGAAATGAAAAACAACTAATCTACCCAAGAATCTCTTTCAGGTTTCAAGGCCTTAATCAGGAGAGCATGGGGGTAAGTAAAAAACCGAAATAAAAACAACTCTCTGATAGAAAGCACTCTTGATCCACAAAGTGAGATTCAAGAGATTTATAATTTTAAGCAGTTGAAATACTTTTGAAAGATGAAAATTTTAAATGATAAAGTAAACAATTTAACAATGAAATAAAACAAGTTAATCTAGCAATTAGTGCTCTAAGCAAGAAAATGAAATTACTCTAAGTAAAGCAAATCTAATCTCAGAACACAAAAACAAGAACACCACAAACCTTCCCAAATGGGGGAAGTTGGGAGTGGGGACTTAAAAACCCCACTCAAAAAAGAGAATTTTTATCAAGTGTTACAATTTGCCTTGGGAATTTAACCCTTGAAAAGGACTTTTAAAATAAAAGCTAGAAGACTAATAATGAAGCTCTTAAGAGCTTTTACAAAAATGAGAGTGATGTCTCTTAGATCTTCCTTATAGTTATCTCCAATAGTTTAGAATTGTTCTTGCTTCACTTCTTGCACTTAGTTTCTCTTCAACACAACAAGTCCAATACTCAAGCACCCTTTAGTTATTAGCAAGAAATCAAAACAAAACTAAGATCTAAGAGCAATTATTCAAAGTAATGAAAAGTGCAACTTTTTATGACAAGCAACAATGCAACTTTCAATGAGATCTATATGCAAACTACTTTTAAATGCAAAAAAAACTTTTCAACTTTTTCAAATTTAAATCTAAGTGCCTAAAAGGTACAAGATCTAACTAAAATGACAAACAAACTATGACTAAAACTTGATATAAAGAAGGACGAAAAGGGGACAAAAGAGGGCTGAAATAAATGAGGAAAAGAGGGAGAAAAAGGAGGAGCGAACAGCAGATAGTTGGCTGCAAAAAAAGGTAAAAACAGGGAAGCAAACTAGGAAAAAAGTGGCTGCAAAAAAATTGAAAAAAGAGGGCAGCGAAGGAGAGGGAGGACGAGAACAAGAAGTTGATGAGAACAAGGTCTTGAAGAGGGGGAAGAAATCACAAAGAGGACAATCAAACAACAAGGTGGAAGGAGGCCAAATCCAACCGAGAAGAAGAGGACAAACAGTCAACAAGACAATCAACCAAAAGGTGGGATCAACCTCCAAACAAGGAAACCACTAGAAGCGCTAGTCTCGAAAACCTTCCAGTCTAGCTGGATGTACGCAAGGATGCTAATGGGGAAAGTGAAGTAGCCACAAAATTATGTGGCACTTGTGATCAAATCCCAAGCTTACTTTTTCAAGTCAAAACTAACATATGATAACATAAAAAAATGAAGAGAAAAGATTTTAGATCCCAACTTAAGAATAAAAACCAAGTAACCAGAAAGAATTGTTTTTGCTTGATGGATGAGGCAAAGAATTCTTATGCTTCTCGACTTTTTTGAAAGAAGATGACTCCTTGTAGAACCTACAGAATGAATGTTAAAACCATAAAAGAGCTCTTGTATCTTTGGACAATACTTGAAAGCAACACAACTTCAAGAGAAAAGCATGGATTATACAGTATGGTGCTAGATTGTTAGCCTTCAACAATCATAAAATCAAATGCTTAAGAATCAAGAAAGAAGGGAGCAAAGAATGGTATCACCTCACAAGGTGAATCATGGCAAACAAAGAGCTTCCGTATTGACCTCCAAAGTCATGAACTTTTATTAAATCTTAAGCAAAATATTACAATAGAAATTCTCCAGAGCTTCTATGCCAAAATCTCCATCCAAAATAGAGTTGCAAGAGCCTCTATTTATACAAAACAACACAACCTAAAACCTAAAACAGACTCAGCATTGAAAAGAACCAATGGCACAATAGACAGATTTGATTTCCCAATCAACTCCATGTTAACCCAGCTTGGAGTGCGACTAACTTCAAAAGACTCGAGCTGCAATAAAGGAGAGTGGGGAGGTGGCCTCCACCTTGGCAAGGCGCCCCCCACTCCTATCATAGGAAACTTCACCATCAAACAAGAACCGGCCAAGTGCATCCATGTGAACCCAAAGATATCCGCGTGAGCTTTGAAGGAGACGTGAGTATGTTTTGAAGTAAGTGCAACTTGTGTACAATGGGAGCCAAGCCCATGAGGTGGCCACGAAACAAGGGAAGATCCCACCAAACAGCGCGAGCTCCAATCAACGTGAACTCCAATCCAATGATTGACGTCACCATTATTCGCTTTGACACACCACGTCACTTCTTATGAACTAATTCGCATGCATGCTAATGATACATTATCCCATGGTTTAACATTACATGGCTACAATAAGTGAATGGGTTCAATTATCCCACTCATCACTACCACATACTCCACGTGATCATCACATGCCAAAGCGAGCCTCCCAACCTCACGTCGTTCCTCTTTTGCATTAATTCGAAGGCATGGGAAAACATATTGTATGCTATGGTCTTATTTTATAGTTTATTAAGTGGAAGGGTTCACCTCATACCAGTTTGAGCTCCACTCATATCCAATCACATGCATGCAAAAAAAACAAGCGTGAGTCCCATGCTTTATGCTCACGATTTCCCTTTTAATGAAATTAAATCGTGATTGTTTCTTATCCAAAGTTTGGATGCCAACTCACTTGAAGGGAGTCGTAACTCAATGGGGGACCCATGCCAAGTCATCCCCGCCATTTTTTTTATAATATTTTGACTTAGATGCATTTTATCCAAACTTAGCATTTAAATGCTACTATGATGCATTTTTAGCCAAATACTTCCTCACGGGTGCTCCGGTTGCCCGACTGATGGTGAAAGTGGCCCTAGGGTAAAGATGCTGCTCTGGGATTTAAAATGAGCCCAACCATGCCGAAAACGGACTCTGAATCATTCTTTTTTTATATTTTGAATTTTTCCAATTAAACCATTAAAAAATGGCTTAAAAAATGGAAAAATTATTTTTTCTCGGAATCAAACGAAACTCTAGGGGGACCTAATACATGTTCATACGACTCAATCAGAATGCCTAGCATGTTGAAAAACACTGACACGAAGGCTCTAATAACCTCCTAAGGCCGAAACACCCAGACAACTACCCTAGCTTTGGAGGTGCGAGTGAAAAACTCAAAAATTATTAGTCGTTTGTTCAACAACCAATAATAACCAAGGGAAAAAACACTCTGGGCTAGTTGGATTGATGCTCAAGTCCGGGAAGCCGAGCCTTTTATAAAAAAATAAATGCTAGGACATTTTTTACAACTTCCCCAAGGGGTTATGAACATGTATTTACAAAAAATAAAAAGCTCAGCCAAAAACTAGCTAACTCTGGAGCACACTGAACTTCTGAACTCTGGAGATGAGCATTCCTCATGCTCGATAACTGGGGGCTCAATAGGAATTTCAACTATTGTAGAAAATAGTTGGTAACACAGTCCTCGTCGTACCACTTGTTCATGGGGCAGGAGGTCGGTTTAGTGGTGGCCGAGGGGGTACCAATGGAGTGGGGGAAGCAGTTAAGCGTTGCTTTCCATATTGCAGACGAGAGGCATTGGTACTTGGTAGCAGCTAAGTCGAGTGAGGAGAAAAGGGCTTCAAGAGGAAGGATCTGGAAGAGATCAGAAAGGAAAATGTCGGAGTGGAATTTTGATCTTTACTTATTGTACATGGAAGACAATAAGCTTCTCGATTACAATCAGCACCAACTGATAAGAAGAGAACCAACTCTATAGCAAGACCCTGCCTGGTTTTCTTAACTCCAACTAAGAAGGGTTTAAGTAGTCCAATCCTCAAATGTAAGATTCTTCTAGCAAGCAATCATATGGCTCTGCTGCACAACCAACCTCTGTTGCTCAACTAACTCATCAACACCTTCTCTTTATTCCTGCTGCTCAATCTCTGCTCATCAACATCATACTGTACTGCAGGTCTTCATCAAGATACCAGGATCTGTTACCTCCCATTTTGACATGGGTGTCCACAAGTATCACTTTGAAAGCTCATGAAGTGATTACATTAGTCTTTCAGCACCTTGCACAGAAATGAGTGTGTTACCTACCCCATCTTGACAGGGTTCTCCAGAGAGCAGGGAAGATTATGAATTTCTCTTTGTTGCACATAGGGTGTGTTACCACCTAATTGGTAGCATGTTGTCAGAGGTTGTCTAAGGCCACCTGCGGTCACCTATATGCCACAAAATGCCAATTCTTCGTTCTCCAAGTTGCCATGCACATCAGCAGTCAATCCCAACGAAAGAGAAATTTGGCGATTGTTTCTTTGGAAAGCAGTAGAAGGAGAAATATGTATTTCAAAGATATAGAGTCAGTTGCTCAAGTAGTTGCTGCCTCTGCAAAGAGAGCAATTATAGCTGCTCACATTGCAAAGCAGGATAAATTTGCACAACAAGCAAATGGTTCATTTGATGATTCAAGCTTAAGTGATGAAGAGGAAGTCAATTTGAGCTATTCAGGCATGAATAGGAAACCAAGTTTACAACAAACCCAATATTTTCGTGACTATGATCCACCAGAGAAGAGGACCTAAGCTGAAAGTCATGCAAGGAACAAAAACTTTTACAGGAGTGCAAGTGAACAAATCAACAGGCAGAATAGAGCACCAGACCTTGACAATGGTTATGAATATGAAAGTCAAGTTAGTAGGACTTATGTACAGGATACTTTACAGCAGAATGGAAATAAAGGCAACTATGGGAGTAACAGTAAATCTTTCATGCAGAATTATGGCAGTATGGGAAGGTCAGGGAAACAACGTTTTGGTGGTTATAGGGGTGATTCAACCAGGCAGGACTATGATGAGAAACACGAGTCACCATCTAGGACAACAGAAGTGGTGTGCTCAAACAAACTTTCTCAGGTCTTTGATGAATCAAATGGCACAAACCCCTGTAAGTGGATGGAGATCATGTTTTCTTTTTATGGAAATCGCTAGGCCACAAGGCATCTATTGTCCTGTAGCAGCCGATCGTGTGATTATTTACACCCCAGCAAGTTTCAGTTTGTTGGCATCTAGAGACCCAACCAAATAAAACACAGTCGGGTGGTAGACATGGCAACCAACTCATTCTCGCCAGTCAAAACGTTGAGTGATCCTCTAGATGCTTGAGTGGTTCCACGATGTTGGTTGTATCTTCATCGTTACAACGTGTTTTTTGGGCAACAGTTTACTAGGAGAAGACTCATGCTACGGAAATCAGTTACTGTCAGTCAGTCGCCTGGTAAATATCACGGTGGCCACATAGCAGAGTGTGAAAATCTAGGCAGTCGGGTAGCCAAGTCATGTAGAGTGGACCTACATTCCTTTGATAATTGATTTTAGGGATGGCATGCATGCCTAGGTATTGCAATCAACAGAGTACGCCCACTTCCAATCAATAACTTGGAGGTGAAATTCACTCCAATCGACTAAATTGGCCCGAGAATCAAGTAATCAAATCCTCATTTGCAAACGTGGATTTGGAACAGCGCTTACACTTTCTGTCAAGCAGAGTTCACGTTTTTTGAAAACTATGACTTGTCACTGTTTGGCAGTCACATGGGACCAACACTCAAAGTCGCCACGGTGCCAACTACATTGGCGTCTTTGATTTACTTTATGGAGCCTCTAGTTTCACGGGTGTTGTCCACTTCTTGGAGGAGGAAGGAGATTTTAACAAGGCTGCAGACAACGACATCAACCCAGATCCACCACGCGACACCAAACACAGCTCCTGCTAGCCCTGGCCCGAATCTCGCCCAAATCTCTCCAAATTCCATCGTTGTTGCTTCACGGAGTCGATTTAATTCGATTCAGTTCTTCCTCCCTTTGCCCGTGGCCAGCGACCCAATTTTACTTGCTTCGCCTATGTAGAAGAAGAAGACGACTAGTTAAAAGATTTTATCATTTATAATTTTTTAATGAAGTGGTCGTTTAGTGTAGGAAAAAGTGGATCTAGACTTCATCCACCCTTTTTTTCCTCTTCTCTTTTTAATTATTATTTTAGTATTGTTTTTTGGAAGAAGAGAATGGCTTTGAGGTCTATAAAAAGACTTGCCTTCTCCATTGTAATGAGGGAAAAATGGCTAGGAGGTTTTTTCCCCATTGAGCTGAATAAGAAAAATCATGTTGGTCTTTTGGACATATTGGGCATCTCTTTCATGGTTGCGTGTTTTTCATAAGTTGTAACCTAGCATAGAAGGCTATAATCTAGTCAATTGGGCAAACATTTGCAGTTGTCAACTTGTTTGTCGACGTTATGTCTTTGAAGATCTTAGGAGTAATGGACAGTAGTCAGTTATACTTGCATTCTCCTTGTCTTTGATTATGGAACGTACCAGTTTAACCTCACTTCGGTGAAACGCAAGGCCTCCTTGAGTCCTCTTTTGACTCCATTCTCCCTTCTGATACTGACACTGGTCTTCCCTTGAGGACTTATCCTGCCTTCCTTCCCATCAATCAAAATAACTTTTCTTTGTTTTGTTTGCAACTGTTTCTCTAAGGCATCCTCTTCAAATCACCTTGCCCTTCGTTGCACCTGCCGTAGCGATCCTACCTTAGGGAAGCCCCCCTAGAGTTGGAGAAGAGCCAACCTGAAGCGAGGAGAGAGGACTGTGGTGACATTGGCTTCTCTCGAGAGAGTTGTCACCGAGCTGGTGTGCTCACCTTTTGGCTTCAGCACACGCATGCCAATTTTGGGCGACGACAGGATCATCAGCAAGGTCACTGTATGTGTTAGCAAGTAATCATCATCAAGCAAGCATCTTCATCATGGGGTTTGCATCATCATGTACAAGGCATTACTTATTGAACATTTACCACAGTATACATATCCACTGTATACATCATTGTTTGCATATTAGGCATCTACAAATAGGTCTGCTCTTATCACTCAAAGGTGTGCTTTCATCAATGGATCAACTTTGTTAGGCATATCAATATACCAGTGTTTTGTTGCACATTTACTGTATGTCACTGTCAATTGCACAAAATCCTTTACAAGGTTGCTCCAAACCTTCTCAAGACTTCTACTGATGTCTTCACAACATGTCTCACAAGTTTTGTAGCTGTTATTTTACCACCTCACCAGACATTTACTCTATCATTCTTGTAACTCATTAGATGCCTAATCAAACTCTGTTGTCTCAGAAAAATCACTGATAATGATGACGGATCACTCATACTTCTGAAGTTATTGACTATGGATTTGCATCTAAACTTAGTGCACTTGCTTACCTCATATTTTAACACCCAAGTCATTCATATCGACTATTCAATCCAATTCTTCACAGGTCTGTACTTATCATCAAGGGTATGTCCAGACATATATCATATTCATATCCTGTAGCAGTATGTTTGTGTTCTTTCTTCCCATTCTTTCATATTCTCAATAAATTGATCTCACTTTAGATTGCAATATGAATGGAAAGAAGACTTCTACTTCCATCGCTACCCTTACCAAGAATCTCTTCTTGACCATATATATATGTCACAGTGGTATGACACAAATCAAACTGCTCCAACTCTAAGTTTCTTCAAGAGTCCTGTGCAAGGCTAGTCTGGAGACAATATTCATTCTTAACTAAGGAAGCCACTTAATCAAACCAATTTATAAGGTCTGTCCACATACCTATTATTTTACAAAAAGGGGTTATGTCACTGTTATGGTCAATTTGAAGGCTATAGTAATTCTTAACCACTGTGAGAACCTGAGATTAGAGCATGGTACTTCCAGTAATTGGAGCCTATGATAAGATCTTCAATACTTTGTAATATATACTCAATCACCTGCTATTCGAATCCTTCCAAAACAAAATACTCATACTGTTGTTGTAGATTGCCCTTGTTTAAACTTTAACCACCGAAAATGCCTTAGAGAAGTCTGACTTTCACTTTCTTTCTGATCAAAGCTTTCATGTCATGCCACAAAAAGAATGGAGATGTTGTAGCTGCCTTAGATGTTTGAATTGGCTACTTATTTCAGATCAGCTTCTTATCTCTGTGTCACCACCGAAATTTGCCTCAGACTGTTGACAAGGTAGAGATCCCACGAAATTTCAGAGATGGAAAATAGTTGACAGCTCAGAAACCACCCGAATTTCAGAACTTAAAACAACACAATTCAGAGCCCCTCTCAGTGGTCTGTTTCAACCTGAAAACCTTAAACTTTAGCTGATGCTCTTCTAGTGTATTGTGGCTGCCTCAGTCCACTTTTAACCCAAAAAAAATCTCAAAAAAAAAAATTTCAGACTGCTCCTGCGTTACGAGCTGCTACACGAATTTCCAGTCAACTTGGCCTCAGTCCCGAATTTTACCTCAGTCAAATTCAGATCTGATTTACACATCCAAAATTATACTTTCAAAATGAAGTCGTTTAGCTGGGTATTTATACTAGTTTTCCACAATATTTTGGGGCCAACTTGTCATAAAAAATATTTTTATTTTTAATTTTCTTTTTGCAGACGACTTGTTACAATAAACAATTTGTTATTTTGTTTTTATTTTGTGTTTTATTTTGTCACACAAATCTTCTTCAATGGTCAAGCCTTAGTGTTTGTTGACCATACTCCATCAAGTTCACCACAAGCTTCCAAACATAAGAGAACCATCAAGTCCAAGGGTTTGTCTTCAAGGTTACCATAAGCCATGTCATCATCATCATGGGGTTGCATAGGGCTTCCCATGCCATGTGCAAGGTGCCATCATGGGCTTCATCATCAATCCAATGTGTGTGTGGGTACCTTTATCTTTATTTTTCCCTAGGGCCTAGAGCCATCCCCAAGGGTTCCAAGACTCCAAATTCCCACATCATCTTCATTTCTTCAAGACAAGTAAACCATCTAGTGTGTGGGTCGAAAGGCTTCTTTAAGGCCTTCTTTATCATGCAAGAAGCATCATGGGCTTATTCAACCACCTTAACCACACCAGGAGATCCTCAAGGGTCAAGATCCATCATGACATCACATGTGGGGTAGTTAGGTCTTCTTCTGGGGTACCATGACACCATCAGAGCATAAATGACCACAGAATAGGTCATCAATGCTTCTCCAACGTCCATCAAGGCTTCAGGACCATCTCCTGGGTCTTCATCATAGTCAACAGGATCTTCAGCATCTTCAGCAAGGTGGTGGCTTCAATATCCATCCTTCTGGGTACAAGGACCTTGTCAACTAGGTAAAAGGTGCTTCAAGGCACAAACCCACTCTATAAGGGGTCCAAGGCACAAACCCACTTTGTAAGGGCTCCAAGGCACTGCAAGCGGGACTTGGTGGCATCAATGACAATCTATAGGGCCACTGCAAGTCCATGTTGGCATC
Source organism: Pseudotsuga menziesii (assembly GCA_001517045.1). NCBI lineage: Eukaryota > Viridiplantae > Streptophyta > Pinopsida > Pinales > Pinaceae > Pseudotsuga > Pseudotsuga menziesii. The sequence continues at coordinate 20,570 of LPNX010413377.1, forward strand.
AATGACAACTTCATCAACATACTCCTCGTACCTTCGGGTATATTTGGAGTTCCCTTGCCCCTAAGTTAATTCACTCATCTCCATATTAATCTAAAATTGACCAAGAGCACTTGCAACACAATTTCTTTCGGCAATACAATGACTCTTTATTTTTGGACTCCATTGGCACTGGTTTTACGTTATACAATCATCTGTTTCTGTGTGCTTTGCATATCATGTGTTAATCTATATGTTGTTTTGTTTAAATATTTATGTTGCAATATCTCATTCAATTGCTTATTTTCTATCAAAACTCCTAAATCAACTAAATCATCATCACACTAAGCCTTAACAGCCTTAGAAACTAATAGGGCCTAACCCCCTTGGCTTCGTTAGGAGTTGGCCTAAACGGAGGAGTCAAGAACAAGGTGACAGCCTTGACTCGAGACTTGCCCCCAAGAACACACTGAGTGGCTTGAAGATTTATGCCACGTCCTCACCCCAGGGGTGTGAAAGGAAGCAACAGGCCCCACCAACATCTAGATGAAGAATATTCTCACCAGCGGGTGCAGATTTTGCATGCATCTGCATTAATTATGGGTTTTATGACATTCATAGTCCAAAATTAATGAAATTAGGTGGGCAAGAGTATTGTAAGGGGGAGCTGCAACTCCTAAGCCCAACCCCTTCTCATATGACATTCCAGAACCCCCCCGTTGTTGTCATGTTGTGCCATTAATAATTTTAAATATAAATAATAATAATAATAATTAATTATAAATAATAATATTAATTATTGCAATTAAAATAAAATCCATCTAAGCAAGTGTCCATGGTCCTAGCACCCACTACCAACTCAACAAAGCAATCAAGCAAATAAACCAATGTTCGTTGCTTACCTTTGGGATATTACAAGGGAGCCTTTGTCACGGGCTACGATCTCGGCTCAAGCTCAATACAATGATCATTGTTGTGGGAGCACTTTCAAGAAACTCTCCAACATCAAATCAACATTTGCATCCAACACATTAGTAAGCATAGGAGGCACAAGCATCCATGCATCTCCCACAGTTGCTTCACCAAGCAGTGCTACGACATATAAACACGAATCTAGTCATCGATCATCCCTCTTCATGCTAAGTTCAGATACCAATCACACTCCTCCACCCGACTTCTTCATGGTAGTGGGCACCATGCACAGTTTCTTCCCGTCTAAAATCACCATTCTACCTATGAATGACAAGAGAACAACTTGAGCTCTCCTCAAGAAATCTTGCCCCATAATCATCTCAAAATAATCTAGTGGCATAATCGTGAAGTTTGCTCACCTTTCCCATCTTCCCATTCTCACGTCCAACCTAGAATTGATGCATGGTGATGGTCTGGTTGAGGAGTTCACGACATTAACAGCTACTTCACACGAATGACCCCTTAGGCCAATTTCATCTGCAAGCTCCTTCTGCACAAAGTTATGTGAAGCTCTCGTATCCACAAGTGCCTTCACCCTCCATCCATTCACAATCAGTTCCATGAAACAACGTTGGTTCAACTCCAGGCCACCACTCATGGTGTCAATTTGTTGAAAAGATCATGTCAAGTGAGGTGCCTTTCTCATCCTGTTTGTCGGAACCTTCAATCCGCATATCTATTCGTTTTTTGCTCGTCAACAACACGTCTTCGGTTTTGGGCAATAGCACGTCCACACTACTCAAGAGTGCGCCCAGTCATGCCAATAGTGAGTTCTTCCAACTCTTTTCCTTCTCCACGACCAACTCCAAAGGTGGAGCGCATTTTCCCTTTTCCTTCATCCATCCATCTATCCTGTCCAATTGTTGTTTGAAGTTTGAACGATGGTTACTTAGGTTGTGTTGTCCGCCGAATGCACACCGTCAGCAGAAATCTTTTGGACTGTTGTTTCCCTAAGTGGGAAAGGTGTGGCCTCGGGAGCAAGCAAAGAGTCAGGTGTTGTCACCTGATCTTAGCTCTTCCAAGGGAGGTAGTCCCAAAAAAGGTTGTCTAAGGCTTTTTGTTTTAAAGTGTTCTTAGATGAATGGTGAGAATCAGTGTTGTTTAGAAGTTTTGATATACACAAGAAAGACCAATTACGCAATCCACGTTACTATTTGCAAAACACGAGATGAATAATAAGACAGATATTAAGGCATCCATGCATAAATAACTTAGAAATAAATGGACAAATGGTCCAAACAAGATGATGCAAGAATAAACAAACCAGTGCCTTAAATGGAGTCGGGATGCAGAAAATATAAGTCTCTGATGTTTGTGAGATTGTTTTGCAAATGTACTTGGTCAAATTTTAGTGTACGCTTTATGAATGATCTTGTTAATTAGGCGAGGAGAATTACCGAAAATATTCTAAGTGGCCTCGTTCGAAGACATGTTGGACCCTCCGATTTGCAGCGATGTGTTCGATAACTTTCCAACAACTGCAAACAAGGAAATCTACCCAGCGCCCACAGTAAAGATTTCCCCACTTAGAATATTTCGCTCAATGCAGGGTGGTAAATTTTATTAAGTGTGAAATTGGAATTAAATCTGTGAATTAAATAGCTACAGTGCTTCTAGGTATCCCGAACAGGTAGAGCATACACACTATAAATTGGTAAATTCCAATTTTAGGAGATGATGAGTTGTAAATTTTATTAACAAACCAAGCTCTCCGACAGAGAGTGCTCTTGATCCACCTTATGGTGAGATTCAAGAGTCTTATCTAATCTATGATGCGAATGCAATGCAAGTGCTCTCCGATAGAGAGTGCTCTTGACTTGTCTTATGACAGGTTCAAGAGTCTTTGGGTTCTTTTTAAGATTATTAATCAAAGAGCAAGAAACATGATGAAGTAAATGGAATGCATGTAATGAAGTTGAATCTAGCAATTAGTAGGAAATAAAACTAAGTCTAACAGAAATCTAACTCAGCAAAGAAAAGACAAGACACACTTCCCCCAAATAGGGAAAGTAGAGAAAACGTGGGAGGCTTAACCCCACAAGTCCTTTTTATTAATGATTACAATAAGAGGGATTTTAACCCTTGAAAAGAAAACAAGAAAGAAAACAAGAAAGAAAACTAGAGAAAGAAACCTTAATGGCTTTTACAAGGATGCAAGTTATGCTTGATGTTTTTCTTCTTGGTTTCTTGCAATTTCTTCAATCTTCAAGTCCTTCTTGGTCCACTTTTCCTCTTCGATGTCTGCACAAAACAAACAAGTACTCATGCACCCATTATTTGTTAGACAACAATAAAACTAATCTAAGTGCAAAAATAAATCTTTTTTAATGCAAAAATTTAGTGCTTTTGAAGCAAAACTAGGAAAAGTACATGCAAAGAAAAGGGTAAAATGGAAGGCTGAAAAGATGGAAAAACAGGGCATCCAACAAAAGAGTTAGATGGCTGCAACAAAATGAAGAAAAGGGGCAGCCAAGTAGGAAGAAAGATGGTTGCAAATCAAAGAGGAAAAGAGGCTTGAAAAAGGGCAAAAAGGAAGCTAAAAAAGGGCCCAAAAGCGATGAAAATGGGCGAGAAAGAGGGCAGCCAACTAAGAGAAAAGTTGGCTGCAAAATTTTGGCAAACAGGACAGCCAAACAAAGGTAAGTATGGCTGCAAATAAAAGGAGAAAGAGGGCAGCAAAGAGTGGAGAAAAAGAGAGCAAAAAAGCAAGGAAAAACAGGGTGAAAACAGGTAAAACAAAGAGGGAAAAAGAGGAGCACAAAAGGCAAAAGAGTGAGGGCAAAAGAAGCAAACTGAAAAGAGGAAAGAAGAGATGGATAAAGAGGACAAAGAGAGAGAAGGAGAAGAAGGATGGGTGGATCTTAAAACCAAGGAAAATATTTTTTTTAAGTTTGATTAAGAGAGGTAAGAAAGAACCCCTTTTTAGCCGTATGTTTTGAAGCCAGATTAAGCACTTTGAAGAACCTACATGGTGAAAGTATGAAGTTAAGAGCTCTTGATGAGAAACCAATTGAACTTTAACCGCTCCTCCCCTGGTGATTCCTGAAACCAAAACAACTCAATACAAGTAAAAGTGATCAAATGCTAGGATGTAATAATCAAAATAAATATTGAAAGGCACTGGTATAACTAACTACTTCCTGGCCACTTCAAATATATAATGAAAATTGCATAGATAATCAAATTAAGACATTAAATGACTACCCTACCTTGCTATATTCATAGCCCTCATGAGCTAACATTGATCAAACATTTACTAAAATAAAGAGAAGGTTGAGAACAATATCACCTCGGATGAAAACCCCATACGAAAAGCCCACACATAGACCTCCAAAGTCACTTTATTTCGTTTATCAAATGTCGGTTACAATATTGGCAGAGTTCTCTTGCAAATTCTCCATATGCAAATGGGAAGAAGAGACTCTTATTTATACAAAAAATAGAAAAAGATAGGGCTTAAAACCCTAAATCAGGACTCGGCATCAGAAGAGCACACTACGGTGATTGAATGGGCTCGACACACTGATTCGGAGTTGAACTGAGTTGTAACTGAGTGCTGGAGTAATGAGGGGGGGTGAGGTGGCTCAATCCCCCTCGGTCTTATCACCCATCCAATAGATGAACAACACTTAACAAATTGAACTGCCAGCTAAAGGAGGGCGAATTTCTGATTGAGAGTTTAACTGCTGCACTCTGATACTTGATTTGAAACTGATTGATACTGATTGGAATCATCTCCGATAAATTAAGCCAAGCTAATTAGCCCTTTATTTTATTCAATTTGGCATTTTTTCAAGATTTTTTATTTTCTCCAATTTATTATTTTTTATTATTTTAATTAATATTTGGCATTTTTTGGGTTTTTTGAAAAAATATTAATTTCAAGGCCAAATCATAGTCTGAAACTTAGGATAAGTGTGTCTAGGGGTTAAATGAGTGTTTTAGCTTAGAAAATAGGTGTTTATTTGCCAAAACCCCACCCCGGACCACTTAATTATTACAAATTGAAAATTTTCAATTAAGCCGTGGTCAAAATGGTTTAATTAATTCTCTATAGTCAAAAAATAAAAATTAAAAAACTCAACGCCGCCAGTAAAAAACAATTTGGACAATTTTTCAAAGCATCCTAGGGCTTAGGAAATGACGACAAAACATACCAATAGTGTCTAGTAGGTTCATATTTACTAGTTGGACTCTAATAACCCCCAAGGCCCAAATTTCAAAATCGGGAATTCCAACTTTGGAGGAAGCGAGAGAAAAACTCATCGATTATACTCGATTATAGGCAAAGCATGATTGACAAGGGAAAAATCTCCCTGGAATACCTTAGTTGAAAATTACGTCTTAAGAAACCGAGCCACTCAAAACCCCTACTAGCACACTTTATTACAAAAACCCCATGGGGCATGGTCATTTCAACATAAAAATAAAAATGACTAGCCAAAATTGGCTAGGCAAAACATTCTGAATATCTGTTGCACTGAATATGAACATTGACCATGTTCATCAACTGGTGACTCGACAGGAGGTTCAACTATGGTACAAAATAGTTGGTAACAGGTTGTCTTAGCAATCAGGTAAAAACAAGTCTCCACAACCTCTGATACCTCCTTTGCATCGTACCCACCAAAGTTGTTTCTGTCATTTTTACTGAGCTCTAATACCACCTGTCATAGGTCTACATATCTGACTCGAAAAACCAAAGTTTGTTCCACTCTACAAATCATGCAAAACTGCTTGAACCTCCTTTCCTGTAACGCACCCCGATGTTACAAACTATGTCACAGGGTTCGGCAAATTTTATCTTTGAAGTTTGAAATTCGCCGAACTTAAAAAAAAATTGCAATTTGTTCGAATTTCAACGCCAAACCTCAAGACGAATCGAATCAAATCAAAACGAACCAAATCGAACTCGAACCCGAACCCGAACAAATTTGAAGCGAATTTTATTCAAATTTTAAGGTTTTGTCCTCAGTCCCATCGTCGTTCGATTCCCGCGTTCCACTGTCGTGTCGTCGTTCGATTCCCACGTTCCACTGTCGTGTCGTTGGTCGGTTCCCGCGTTCCATAGTTTTCTCCCGAGTCCCGAATCAACCGCGCTCTCATACTCCCGACTCCATTTGCTCTCGAGGGCCGACTCCACATCGCTCTTGTTAAAACTTGCAGTTGCAACTTACCACAGCAACCGACGCCCTCTGCAACTTACCACATCCTGACAGTCTGCGTTCAGCAACCGACGCCCCCCTGCATTCACCAATCGACGCCGGCTTCGTTTCAACAGCTGCTACGTGACGCATCGACGCCCACGGGCCACATCCTGCCTGCACAGTGCGCACTGCGACTCCATCACGGCGTCCCGCCTGCACAGTGCACAGTGCAACTGCACACCATAACCTGCCCGACCCTGCAACTATGATTCTGGACTCTGGAGTCCTAGACTCGTGGCTGAGTAGTCAGTGTTGATTCTGCTAAACCATGAGTGGAGTATGGACCGGTCACGACTAACAAAATTTACCAGTGGCAAACGTTGTTACAAACTTAGAATCGAGATTCATCCTATTCAGTGTTGGGTAAACCGTAAACCTTCTTTAATTTTAATTTTTAAACTTTAATTAAATAGTTACAGAACTAGGAAGTTACAATATCACCAATGAATAGAATTTCTAGGAATGGGGCAGAGGACACTCTGCCACCAAAGATAATAGACACAGTCACACATAGCAGACTGTTTGAAGTGCAGATTTTCTACTCTGCTTGACTGTTCTTGATGATAAGAGTTGTTGTTGATACAAATTCTAAAACATGGTTTAACTTTACAAAACAAAAATTGCAGAAACCTCATACATGGCACCTCAAAAATTAACAGCAGAAGGATGGAAGTATATGGAGAAATTGGATGGGTCTGGGAAGCATTTGAAATGCAAACTATGTGATCATCAGTGTTGTGGGTCCTTAACAAGAGTGATGAACCACCTGCTCTCTTCTAGTAATGGTAAAGGAGGTGGTGTTGAAGGCTGCAAAAAGGTGTCTGCAAAATTGAGGCAAACACTTGAAAATGATGATGACAAAATTAAAAGAACCAAGGAGATGAATGAAAAAAAAAAAGACGGATTCAATCAGAGATTGAAATGTCTTACAACCCCATTTCCTCAGTTACTCCAAGCAGAGATGCAACTACAAGTTCATCTCAGGTTCAACACACAAGATCAAGTGGGACAGCCACATTAAATTTTTTTTGGAAGCCTGTACAGAAGCAGGAGGTTGATGATGCTATGGCTAACATGTTCTTTGTGGCTGCTATTCCATTTAACGTGGCCAGAAACCCTTACTTCATCAATGCATGCAAGAAAATTTCAGATTTTGGAAAAGGATATGTGCCTCCTAGTTCTAAGACAAGAAGGACCACTCTTTTGAATAGGTCAAAAGAAAGGGTGACAAGCAGGTTGACCAAGATCAAAGAATCTTGGAAAAAAACAGGTTGCACAATTTTATCTGATGGTTAGTCTGATATGTGTCACAGACCTCTAATCAATGTGTTGGTTTCATACCCCAAAGGTATATTATTTCTGAAGGTAGTTGATGCATCAGGACACAAGAAAACTGCTGAATACATTTTCAAGATCTTAGAAGAAGCAATTCTTGAAGTTGGTGAAGACAATGTGGTCCAAGTTGTAACTAATAATGCTTCAAATTGTGTGGGAGCTGGAAAGCTAATAATGGATAAGTACAAAACAATTTATTGGACCCCCTGTGCTGCTCATTTCCTTGACTTGTTGCTACATGATTTAGCAAAGTTTCCATGGATTAATGAGGCAATTCAGAAGGGGAAACAAATGTCCCACATCATATTTAACCATCACCTCACCTTGAGCTTGTATAGGAAGCAAGCATCTAGAGAGCTACTGAGGCCCTCTAATACAAGATTTGCCACATATTACATTTCCCTCAAAAGAGTGGTTGAGGAAAAGACAAGTATTAGAGGTGTTGTTTGCAACAATGAGTGGGAAAACTCTCGGCTTTCAAAAGAATCTAAAGGGAAAGAATTGGAGAAAATCATTTTGGGCAGTGATTTTTGGCAAAGTGCCATAAAGGTTTTGAAAATATGTGAACCTATTGTTGACATGC